>OU898276.1:35958063-36114909 GCA_918026665.1 Diabrotica balteata
CAAACAATGGTGCTGTATTTTAGTTATGATGATGACCGCAGTGTTCCGAACTCTGGAGAGCGGGATTGTTGTGACAGGGCCGAATAAAATTATGGGTAATTTAAAAAAAATCATGTATATGAGAAAAAATAAAGATCGCATTTTATTTTTATAGCCATTTAAATAATGGTTAATGTTTATTAATTGTTTTTTTGAAAACTGTTGGATTAAAAATTTAATTTAAAAGTAATAGATTATTGAAAATATGATTACTGATATTTAAAATTCGCATGTCTATAGCATAAAAAACTTTAAAAAGTTTAGCAGAATTAAAGTATATACCTATTTTGAAGAGAAGCTCACAAAATATCTATAGTAAAATGCCGAGTCGCCATCACGGAACTAACGAAAGAAGATGGCGTCTTCATAAGTAGCATAACAAAATAGCGGTTCTCCACATCTATTCACTACTCTTGAATAATTCGTTTCTAGTCATCATATATTTCTTTTAAGCAAATTTTTATTAAAAACTGCATGGAAAATAACTAACAAATTACAGACATTAAATGAAGTGAAAACATTTAAAAAGTATTTGTCATTAAAAGATTCGCTTCGCAACGATTATCAAAGTTTTAAGTACTAAATGTCATCGATAATAACAATATTTAATCAATTGTTTACATTTTTAACACACTTCTCATTTTAAAATATAATTTTATATAAATACAATTAGTATTTTAAAATTTCGTTTTGAATTTGAAAGGTTTATCAGAAGTAAACAACGTATGCTTTTTTAATCCCGTCAACAGGTGGCGTTAGGCGCAAACATAATATTTTATTGAATTATTTGATTATTATATTAATTTGTCTAAAATATAAATAATAAATAATTAAACAAAATTACTTTATTTAATTTTAAAAATAATATTTGAATTTAAAAATATAAAAAACATCGATTTCTTGGCGCCACTGTACCACCTACTGTAACATCTTTTTTTTTAATTTAAACTTTATTATTGTTGTTACAGCAGCTCACTGTAATGGACCGAATATTACCCATTTAAAAATTACGTGAATGTCCCAAAAATTGCCCTAGAAAACAATCCGCCCGGTTCAAGACCCCCCGGAAGACCACCTAAAGATGGAGGGATAGTTGGCAATCTACCTCCCAAGAAATTAACCAGAGGCAGCTTCAGAATTAAACAGATCGAAAGATCTACAAAAAGTAGAAGAAGAAGAAGAAAATTTACGTAGATTTATGAAAATGTGTGCTGATATTATTTTGATTTTCTTATTAGTAAACGACACGTACTTGATTTACACCTTGTACAATTTAATAAATTTATCAGTAGATCAAGTTACATTTATGCGTCACCCAATTGAAGTAATTGATGTGTTGTACGGTAGGACCGCTATTTTTAAATGTACTCTACTGCATCAACAGTTATCATTTCGACGCCAAGTGAAAGCATTTTTGAAATTAATTACGAAAAATTTAATTTTTTGCTCTGAAAATTTGTTTATAATAAATTATAGTAGATTTAAGGGTTTTTATAAAAGATACTATAGTACGTAGTAAAAAGGATGTGTAAATGTTCATCAGCTCAAACAGACCCCAGGGCTCTGGTTTTCTTTCATTTCTTCCCCAGTCCCAAGTCTTCTTTTCCTATTCTATCCATTTTCTTGGTCGTTCTCTTTCCTTTTTGTGCCAGCTTGAGTGTTTGAACTTTTGCGATGTTTGAAATTGTTGTGTTGTCCCTATAATTTTGTATTATTTTAATATTTGTTCTTCTTCTTCCAGATATACCCATCTTTTATTCCTTCATATATTATTCTGAGTATCTTTTGCTTCCATCTATCTAGCTTCAGTTCTATGGTTTTGCTTAAGATCCAGGTCTCGCTAGCATAAAGCGCCGTTGGTCGGATAACCGTTCTTCTTTTTGCTCATCTGGAATTCTGCTTATTTGGAATTCCATCACTTTTTCTACCTTCAGGCATTCTTTTTTCGAATTATCGAGTTCACTCATTTCTATTTGTTAATGCTATTTCCAAATAATTGAACTGTCCAATAATCTAAAAGTTATATACCTTGTTTGTGGCAGATACTTTCCAAAACTGTCCTAAATGTTCATTATTTTCTCTCATCTCCATGCTCATGCTCAAGTATTTCAAAGGGTTTTTACCACGATATTTTGGTGGCTTAGGCATGTTAACTTGTAAGTATAACCATTTTTGCTTTTTTTAATCTTAGTCAAAATTTCAAACCATGATTGCTTTAACTAAATGGTTTATACTTATTTTAGGCATTTTTAAACCTGATGATGGAATTATTATTCCGAAAACGTTTGTGTAATTTGATGTAGCCCTTTTAAGGCTTTTTTAAATATACCTATTTACAAAGATCTAACCCATTTTTCTAAAATTAACATTTTCGACAAAATTCAACTTGTTCGTATGATTTTTAGAGGTTCAGTGGCATTTCCGTCTATGAAGATTGGAGTATAAATTGAAGTGTGCAAATAAGTATGTATTAAAAATATGTTTAAGGTTGTCTTTAAAGATCAAACAACAATAGTAACAAACTATCCTTGTAGAATCATTAAATGTACGTTAATAATATCGTCGCTTACATTTTGATTTTCATCTCTAACTTGAAATCAATATAACTATGTTGTAATAATATCGATAAGTATAAATATAATTAAAATAAATTGCTTTAAACATTTATGTCTTAATATTTTTCGAATAGTACAGAAAAAGACCTTTGTTATTAAAAACCCCGTTATTATCTTTACTACCGGTTGTTTTCTTTAAGTTTTAGTTTATTGAAGACACCGATCCACCCAATCTAATTGAGTTTCGGCAAACATTTGTAATGTGCAATTTATAGCGAATGCATATGGATTTCTTGAGCTACTCCCTGTACAGTTAAAGCAAGTCTGCAGGTAATATGAATGTCTATTCTCCACCCACTTTGCGGCCTCTGTTGCTAACATTTAGACTGACTTCTAAGATGTACTTGTACGTGGGACGAACTAAATATCTTATGTGTCAGTTGCTCGCTATAGTTTTATTTTTGAATCTATTTACTGCCATTATTCTTCAGCAATGTTAAAATATGTTTCATCATGTCGTAACTTTTATTTTTTAAAGAAAATTTCAGAGCAGATGTCCTTTTACGATCAATATTTTTATGTTTTATAGAACGTCAATGACATTTAATAAAAAATTGTCTAAACTTTTAAAATACTTTAAATACAATAAAATACAATAATTTTAAGAGCTTTAAAATTAAAAAAACATATATTTAAAAATTATGTTAATGCATGTAAATAACTTGTAAATGTACTAAATCACTCAATACATTAATGTCCGTTAAAACAAATATGTTATTATATTACCACAGAAAGCATCGAATCATATTTAGGCATTTTAAATATTATTAATAGGCCCGATCGGAACTGGCCGACCCAGCTCACATAAGATTTCCGTACAAAAAGCGTTTGAAATTAAGCAGCTTGCCGGACAACGATTTTTATTGTCGTCTTTATGATTGCTGTTTAGGCACCAGACGATCGGGCCTACGCCGACCATCGTTGTCACTTGTAACGTAATTATCGAATTGTAATATAAATTTTCTTTTAAATTATATAAAAAATACACACACAAAAACAATACAAATGTGTTGTATGAGAACGCCATAAATAACTCCACATTTTTTGCATGCATTCTTGATGAAACAACCGATATTACTGAAAGGGTACAATGTTTAACAGTATACAGATTAGTGGATACAAAAGGCGTTGTTCAAGAATATTTCTTAGGTTTTTTTGATCTAGGGGAAGTCCGAAGTGCTCCAGCGTTACGTGACTTACTGTTTAGTGTAATTGGTAAATTTGACTGTAAAGTTAAATTAATTGTTCAAACCTACGATGGAGCTAGTGTCATGTCGGGACAACTTAATGGACTTAAAAATTAGTGAGAGATTCTGCACCATGAGCAATATTTACCTATTGTTTCGCTCACCGCCTCAACTTAGTTTTACGACAAAGTTGCTCCAACATTACAACTGTCAAAATATTATTCTCAACGCTTTAAGGTATTCCAGCTTATTTTCACCAATCGTCCAAACGGTCCTATTTTTGAAATAAAATACTTGGAAAACGAATTACCACAAATAGTGAAGTAAGATGGAATTCAAATACAAAATTAGTAGATGCTGTGTCACAAGAAAAAAATTTTTACTTAAAAAAAAAGTCTTTTAGGACAGAATGAATTGCCCAGAATCAAATGCAAAATCAATTAGGCAGGTAGATGGTTTTAAACGTAAGTTGTAGAGTTTGGAATTTGTATTTTTATTAAAGATTTTTAGTGATATATTTCAACAAACTGAGCTCTTATACAATATCTTGTAGAAGAAAAATAATGATGTTCAATTGTGTGACAATTCAGTGTCCAGAAGTGTTGCAATGTTAAAGAGCTGGAGAAATGACCTTACATGTTCTAACCATTTCAATATTGCTGTTAGCGAAACCAATTTCAAACCCATCTTAAGTTGTAGTGAAGTTGATATTTTACCTGGTAGTTCATCTAATAATGGATATCAAAGTTTTTTGGAGAAGGCTAAAACTAAATTTGGAAGGATCTGTTTTGAGATTTTGGACAATATTATTATTCAATTAGAGCAACGTTTCTCGGACTACAAAAAGTTTTAATAACTGGAATTGGGCGATAATAAAAGATTCACAGAATATGGCGCTAAATTTACGATGTAATTTGCTGGCTTGGCCTACCTAAAATTTTACCACACCAGTCGCCACTGCAGTAACTATGACATAAAATGAATAAATAACCGAGGAAAGCAATGTTAAACAAAAAATTGTACGAAGACCAAAAGAAAACTCAATATAACAATTTGATAATATTGTAAAGAAATTGTAACGTTATAAACGTCACATGTTTGTTTTTTATTTTTTTTTTGTTTGTTTGTTTGTTTTTTGTTTGTTTTTTGTTTTTAATTTTTTTAAAGAATTATTTTAGTTTAATTTCTTTTGGTTTAATTCATATACTAACTTTATCTTTCATTTTACCATTTTTATTAAATAGGTGGCGCTCAACTCTTCATTCAACTCTTCAATCAACCCTTAAATCAACTAAATATCTTATTTAATCTTTATTTTTCATTTTCAATGTTAATTTATTTCAGTAATATTTCCTGTGTTTGACTTAAGTCTGTTCTGTCTCGCAGAACATATAAATTATAGATAGATATAAATAGATATAATAGAACATATAAATTTCTATGCCACACTTCAGGTGAAAAAGTATATCTGTTATTTGCCAAATCTGCTCTGCCATGTCATTTTTGTTTATTTAGGTTAGATCCTGTTTAGAAAATTCATTTTATATATTAAAACTTTTCTGGGGTAGGTAAGTTATATTTAATATATAACCAACATCTTTTTTTAATTTGACTTCTTTTTAATACATATATAACCTTTACCCATGTGCTTTTTTCAAACTATGTGCAGTTAGTATCTTTATTATAATTTAACTAATTTTTTTAATAATAATTATATTCATTTTATCCTTGCCAATTTTCTATTTGCTATATAATATTTTAATTATTTTCAATCTTTATATGGCAAGGAAATGTTTTAAAAAATATGCAGTTCCTAACACAAGGTTCATTATTCTAGTTTTTGGCCTAATCCAATATTTTCCACCTTTTTGAGTGAAGAATTCCCGAAAAGCATGGTCGACCATTGGAAGTAACATACTGCAGTAGGTGGCCGCAGAATGGGAACTCAACATATCCCTGAAGTTTAATACCATTATCAACAACTGGAACTAGCAACTAACAACTAGGTTAATTTTAATTTAATATTCAAATTTCAATTTCATATTTTTATTAAGGTAATATCTTCATCAATCAGCCAATCGCGTCCACTGCTGGACATAGGCCTCCCTCAGTTCTATCCAGTGTTCTCTACACTGGATCGCTTGTAGCCAGTTTCCCGCTACACGTTTTATATCATCGGTCCATCTAGTCGGTGGTCGTCCTCGGCTTCTTTTATAGTTTCTGGCCTTCCATTCCATAATACGTCTTATCCACCGTCCATCTTGTGCTCTGGCTAAGTGCCCTGCCCAGTTCCACTTAAGCGACGTGGTTCTTTCGATGACGTCTTGAAGTCCTGATCTTTGCCTGATTTTTTGGATTGTTATGTGTCTCCGCTCCATAAGTTTGTACAGGTAAAACACATTGGTCATAAACCTTTCGCTTGAGACACATGGGAATTGAACTTTTTAGAATATGGCTTAATTTACCAAATGCTGCCCAAGTTAGGCCTATTCGCCTCTGTATTTCATGTGTTTGATTGTCTCTGCTTATTTTGATTTCGTGTCCCAGATATTTGTAAGTGTCTGTTTGTTGTATGTTATTATTGTCAATAGTTATATTTCCATTCATTACGAAATTTGTCATAAGTTTAGTTTTCTCAAAGTTTATCTTTAATCCTGCTCTTTCAGACAGACTTTTAAGCGAATGTATCATAGAAACTGTATCTTGTAAATTATCTGCGATTAATACAACATCATCTGCAAATCTTAGGTGGTTTAGTCTTTCTCCATCTATATTGATGCCCATATCTTGCCATTAAGTGCTCTTAAATATTGACTCTAGAGCTGCCGTGAACAATTTTGGTGAAATATTGTCTCCTTGTCTAACTCCTCGACCTAAGCTGAATTTTTCTGTCTTCGTGTAGTCGTATACTTGATGTAGCGTTCTCGTAGATGTTTTTGATTAGTGTCGTGTACCTGTAATCTATTCGGCTTTGATTTAGGGCTTCCAGTATTGTTTCAAACCCTACAAAATCAAAAGCCTTCTCGTAATCGACAAATCAAGAACCAGTGGTATGTTGTACTCGATGCACTTTTCTATTAAGATCTTTATGGTATACAAATGGTTATTTGTGCCATATCCTGCCCTGAAGCCTGCCTGTTCTTTAGGCTGATAGAAATCAAGTTTAAACTTGAGGTAATATCTTATTTGTACTAAAATGTTATTTATCCTTGACAAGCTCATTTTTTAGGTTTACTTCTAAGATAAGACGTTCCCACACCTGAGAGACTAAGCTAGACTAGGTCTAACAAATGACTCCCAAAAAAAGAAAGGTTGGCCTCAACGTCTAAAACCTAGACATTGATGGTTGCACATTCTCGCCCAACAGCGGTTTATTTGTCCTATCCAAACTCATTTCTCATATTTACTTCTAAGAAAAGACGTTCTCACACCTGACAGACTGAGCTAGACGTGACCAACAACTGACTCCGAAAAAAAATTTTTATCGTCTTACATTAGCTACCAAGTTTTCTAGGTAGTTCTATGGTAATTCTATACACATTTGCTCAAACGTCTAAACCTTACACCTTGATGGTTACAGAATAATAATTAAGATACAAAATAGCACTCTAGGACATATCAGAATATAAACGAATTGATGGACTATATCAAATTATCAAATTAACCAAAAAGGGTAGACAATTTTAACTGTTAAAAAAGGTTTGCGTCAAGAATAACTAATTCTCAGCACAAGTTTTGACCACAAAATACGAAATTTGTTAATATTAGTCTGTTGCTAAGAAAGTTTCAGAAAACAGTATGGGAATATTTTCCGAAAAGCCCAAGATATTATTCTAGAACTCTTTGGGCAAATTTAAATACGGAAACTCCACAGCGCGTTAGATGTCTCTTTAAATATGATATACCTTATAGTAGATATTAGGTATTTTTTATATTTTTTTTACAAAAAGGTAAAACGGATCATACAACCGCACCACGGGCGCCTGAGATAGCCTCCCAATCCACGAAGCTCAAATATCATTTTTTAAGAGACGGATGCGATCTACTCGAGTACTTTCAGCTTGCCACCTAATCGTCTGTTTCTTCCTCCTGCAGGTTACATCGAGCCCAACGTCAAATCACCACTACTTGGAATGCATTGCGATGTTCTGTCCTAGGCGTAGACCCGCCGCACTTATCTCGTGTTGACAAGAGAGTCTTGCTCAGCAAGCGGGCTTCGAAGCTTAGAGTATCCAAGTAATTGCAGACTTCATACCCACTCAAGGAATCCGTGTTAACATGAATGAATTGTAAACGTAAATTCTCCCCCAGCTGGTAAAGTCCGGGGACTCCTGAACGGAGACAACAGAACAAGTCCCGATTTGGGTAGAGCAGGGCGCATGTGGGTTTTGCCTGAATGTTAGGAGATATTTTATCCTTTTCTGGTAACACCGATGCCTCAAGTCCGTCTACAGATAAGAGTGATACGCTACCTATAGCACGGAGCGAGCTCCATTCTCCTCGTCGTGTCTATGTAGCTAAACTAGCACCAAAATGTCCGGTTTGGGACTAAACGTTTATGAGCGTCTAGTCCACAGACAGAGGTTATATGAAATGAGAGTAGAGTGGTCCTACATGAGATCGTCTCAGATACTAAGAGCGCAGAGCTGTTAACCAGTACAATTAATAGTATCGTTTCGCTTCCAGCAGCCCCAATACCGACCACAGATACCTCAAAATAATGACCAAGTTACTGTACTTATATTCATTAAAATAGGACAGATGCGTGCGTTTCTGCAGTCTGGACACCTCAGTCGTCGGCGCCATATCTCATTCCATCCTATTAGTCGTGTGGATCCTCTCATTATTTCGTCTGCTCAGTCATAGCAGAGCATGACTGAGCTCTGCTATGACTGAAAAAAGTGTAGAGCATTAATTAGTGATCAGTGTAGTAGTGTCTGAAAGCTCGGGAAACTGAAACCTCGGAAGCCCTGAAGAAGACATTAGAGACGATGTCGAAATCTCGGTGTAGTAATAATCGACGCTGTTCAATCCGAAAGCCTGTTGAATTAAATACAAATTCTTATAATATAAGGAAAGTATATATATATATATATATATATATATATATATATATTATATATTACATATTTCTTTATATTATTAAACCTTATGTCTAAGACACTAAATGCCTCGAATTTTTTGCTTCTCCCTTGTATTCCGACTCAATATTAAGAAAACAGTTCCATCTACCTCATTGCCGATGTACGCGCAGGTGGTACACCACTGGTCATCTAATTTAAGAAGCAGTTGCACATGACCGGAAAGGGAACAAATAAAATGCCAATGCAGTCCGCCTAGTTCTAATCACGAATAACAACACATTCCTGTGATGCACTCAAGCGAGCCGCATTTTAGACATCAAAACTTCTTCCTAGATCGACACAGAATTTGTTTATATATTGCTACAAGACAAACTTGCTTTATATGCACAGCAGCATGGTGCATTAGGATTAAGATTAACATAAAAACATATCGTTTATAGAAAATGAATGAATGATAAATATTATTCAGATAAATCTTTTCGAGAAACAGATCTATCTCGCTTTTTACTAGTATTTAAATACAATTTTATAATTTTTTTTGCATCTTAACTTTATTAATATATAAGTGGGAATAAGCCACAATTAAAGGATAAAGTAAGTTTATTGGCGTTTCAATTTCCACTTCGGAAATCGTTCTCAAAATACAAACATTAGTAAATTAGAATATACTATTGTTTGTATTTTGAAAACGATTTTTGAAGTAGAAATTGAAACGTCAATAAACTTACTGTATCATTTAATTGTGACTTATTCCTATTTAAATAGTAATTACTTTACAATGCCACAAGAAAATAGCTTCAGAACACATCTTTACTTAGTTTATTTGGTATCAAACAATATACCTTTAAGGACACAAACATTTTATTTATTTAATAATTATAGAAAATTTGCTTATGTTTAGTAATCCAAAATACCAATCAGACGTTTAGTAAAATTTGTGTGTTAACATTTAACGATCTTCATCCTATGCTAAAAAATTGGAACCTAACGAGCATTTTTGTGTTATTAAATGTGATTGTATTATAAATGTTTTGTTTCTTAAACTAATTCTGGTTAATAAACAAAATCAACTTATACTACCGAGCACTTCATGGAATGCAGCAATATTTTTAAATACCGCATTTCAGAAATATAATGGTTCAACGAATACAAGCACAAGAGTTCCTCTCATATACTCTATTAAGGCTAAGGCCTTAACTTAAAGCCCTGAAAAATATTTCGACCACCAGAGAAAAAAACGCAGTACCTTCTGATCGATTACATATACAGGCAAGATATCAACAAAAATAGCCAAATACATAAATAAGAAAGGAATAACCCCAGCTTTTAGAACAAACAACAATTTATTAAAAACAACAAAAGCCAAAAGAAAAATCAATTACAGAGCGGTGTATACAAACTTAAATGTGGTGACTGTCCAAAAACTTATATCGGTCAAACTGCTAAAACTTTTATCAAACGTATAGCGGAACATAAAAGGGATAATAGAAAAACAGACTCTACGTAAGCACTTAACCTTCTAGACCATAATCATTCTTTTAATGACGAATCTCAAATTATTCACTTTCAAAATAAAGGCCTTAAGCTATCTTTATTAGAATCTATGAAAATCAACAAATTAAAAAAAAAGCCCTAATTCTGAATAATCAGCTTGAGGAAAACCCTCCCCTTTCCAACTTATTCAATTAAAGATTATGCAATAGTGTAAACACATATCAAAAATAGATAATTTGAGAAAGCCACTCTGAGCCACAGAATGAGAATCACTGCACTATACATTTTTTTTTATAGATTATCGCAAAACATTCGACAGGGAAAAATGATAACACTTATGGTAGATACTAAAAGAAGTAGGCTTACCATATCACTTAATTTCGCTTATAACTGAACATTAAAGTGCTTGATATACTCTCAAACGAATTCCACCAAAAACAAAGTGTCAGACAAGGATGTATACTGTTTTGCCAATTAGTTAATATATATGGGAAGCATATTATGAGAAGATATCTTAAGGGCATTTCAATAAATGATCGAAAAATACAACCTACTTCTTGTATATGATGCAGCTTCTCACAAATATCCAAGAAGTGTTAATTATTTAATTAAAATACGCTGAAAATGAAATTTTAATATATCGTCTGCAGTTAAAGATATCAAAAACAAAGATTATAATAGTGGACTACGTAACAATCATCCGTACATAACCATGATTGACTGGTTTGAGGTTTTAAGCCCATATTCATGCTCATGATCATACATATCTGGGACTATTGATCAAAAATAGAAGATTAATACAGGACGAAATAAAACGTGGGTGTGATTTAGCAAAAGTCGGCATAGGAAAGATGACAAAAAATGGAAGAACTTTTAAATTTCACGAAACCTAAAAATGAGGTTGGTCAACTAAAAATTAGGTTGGTTAATCCGTATACCAAAACTGACATACGGATGTGATTTTGGATCCTAAGTAAAGCGAAAAGAAGAAAGATAAATGACACTGAAATGTTCCGTTGAAGAAGAATGTTACGAATTCCGTGGACTCATCAGAGGACAACTACATTTTTCTACCGATAAATTTAAAGACTGGATATTTCTGTATACTAATTATGGTTCACTTTTTGCTAAGTTTGACGAATTTGTATGCACAGTGCAACTTCCTAAACCAGACATTATTTATATTGCCGAATCCTGGCTTATACCCTCAATTCCTAACTCCTCTGTTAATATAAACGGATATACAATATATCGTAAAATCGTGTGGGGGGCGGAGTATGCATTTATTTATCTAATATTATCACCACAACTTTCAAAATAACATTAAGCTATTATATATTACTGGAATAGATGCAATTCACTTATCTGTTATTAAAAATTCTTTTTGTGTTAATTTAGTATATATATATATCGTCCACCTCTTACACTACTTGTACACGATAATGTTTTCTTTATTTCTTTACAAAACTTGAAGAACTATCATCTCTTGATAATAATAATCTTATCATTACTGAACATTTTAATTTCCCAGAGATCACCTGGCCAATAACTTCATTATCTGACGCCGAAAACGCTCATAATTTATTTAAAAGCTTTGTAGTAAATTCGAACCTAGCACAACTTATTACAGAACCTACTAGATTTAGAAATAATAACCAACCTTTTATTTTAACTCTATTGCTTATTAATGGCGAACAGCTGATTTCATCTCTCGAAGTCAGTTCGGCTCACTTCCAGTTCAATCAAATACTACCCCGCAAAAATAATATTGTAGCATATTGGGTGTCTGAGATTGGTAATGTAAACATTTTCGAGTCTGTTTACGATGGACAAGTTGCTCATTCGATTGATCTCGATTTCGTCTATTAGATATAAGCAGGAAATTAACAACAAATTTTCCGCTAATGTGGTAAGAGAATAATTCCGCGCTTTCATTGTTTAAGTTTGAATTTTGTCATCAGGTACTCGATAGTGTAGCGGTCATGGAGAAGAATTATGTAAGGAAGATTCCTAACAAAAAGGATCGATTTAATTATAGAAATATCAAAAGACCTATGCATAAGTTAAAAGAAATAACCAGCGACAGGGATCTTTGGAGACAAACAATATGACCATGGCACTCCTTCATCGGAGTTAGGATTAAAGAGAGAAATTATATCGTCTTAACTAATATTATTTTTAATTGAAATTTTGAAGCAAAAATTTAAATCAAAAAAATGATTTCTCGCTATTTTCTTTGTTAAACTTTGAAACCGAAGTACCTCCCGGAAGGGTGTTTGGAAAAAAGATTTAGATTGATGTAAGGAAATGCTCCGTTCTAACGCGACTCTTATGTAAATGAAATTACAGTGACTTTAAAAGGATATTTAATTCATGTCATCTTATATTACACTTGATATTTATATTTGAGTTAGTTTCAGTTCTATTGCTCATCTTATATGCAAAGGATAAGGACGAGACAATATCACACCTCGCATTGTTATTAAATAAGAATAATACATATTATATGTAAATGATAACACGTTGTATATAATCGAAGCGCGTCTTCTTAGATTGTTTAAATTAACATTTATTTTAGGCGTCGACGATGTTTTGGGCGTAACGACGATCATTGTCTATATGGAAATAAGTTATCGCAATCAAACGTTTAGATAGGCGAGGGGAATCGATTTTTCTTAGACGTTAAAAATTTTTTGTTGATACTGTATTATATAACACGTATTTGTACAATTTATTATTGAATAAACGATACATTGGCTTTGATTCAGAATCAAATTATAAAATTATATAAGCCAGCAAACATTTACGCTTATCCCAATGTAAAAGGGGTAGCTCAAACTGTAGATGAGAAAATGCGCATTTATTAGTGAATTTTTGTAATAAAGGGTACTCTTTGTAATAAAGGGCGATGTCAGGAAAAACTATCCAGTCCATGCAACAGCAAATTTTTGCTTATTATTTGACATTCGCTTTTAATAATTCTTCTTCTTCTTCCTCTTCATAAGCAATTCTGCTTGTTCATTAGCGGATTAATAGCTCTATGAAAGGTTGTCACTCCATCTTTTGCGCGGTCATCCGATACAACTTCTGCCGATTATTGGCTTATCTCTTGCTATTTTGACGACATGGGCTCCATTCTGCTTATATGGTTATTCCATTCTTTTTTCTATTTTGTATTCATTTATACACTGTACGTCACATTTTCTTCTAATATCTTTACTTCTCTTTCGATATGTTTGAGGGTAAAATGCCTAAACAATGAAGAAATGCCAACACAATCTTAGATATATTGATTATATATTAATAATAGATAAGAAAGGAGACCGAACAGACCTAAATAACTACCGTCCTATTTCCCTTTTGTCACAACTATATAAAACCTTCACAAGAATAATAAACAACTGACTAACCTATAAACTTGATAACTACCAACCAGTGGAACAGGCCGGATTCAGGAAAGGATAAAGCACAATCGACCATCTACATGCGCTTAAAATCTTAATTGACAAAACCAATGAATACAACCTTCCGCTGTACTTAGCATTCGTAGATTATGAAAAGGCTTTCAACAGCATTGAACACTGGGCGGTTGAAGAAGCTCTGGTCAATAGTAGAATAGATTCAAGATATTTCAAGAATACCGATAATTGATACATGATATTTACGAACACGCAACCATGACCGTAATTCTGGACGTCAAATTAATAACGGATAATATAAAAGTTAAACGAGGAGTCCGACAAGGCGATATGATTTCACCTAAACTGTTTACCATGACCTTCGAAGACATAATAAAATCAACAGATTGGGAAAACAGAGGAATATGTATTAACGGAAAATACCTAAATGGCCTTAGATATGCGGATGATATACTCCTGATCTCCTCGGAACGACAAGAACTGGAATTAATGCTGAATGAACTTCATGAAAAATCACTGCAAAAAGGCCTAAAAATTTACTTCAACAAAACAAAAGTAATGACAAACACGGAAGACCAAGAGGCAATAAAAATACAAACAGAAAAAATAGAACAGGTAAATGAGTATATCTATCTAGGACAAGCAATCAGAGCTAACACAGAAAATCAAACAGCCAAAATATCGAGACGAGTAAGAATGGGATGGCAGCGTTCGGCAAACTTTCTTACGTTCTAAAAAATCAAACAATCCCTCTATACTTACAAAGCAAGGTATATAACTCCTGTATAATACCGGTGCTCACCTACGGAGCACAGACATGGACATTTACACAGGCCAATTTGGATAGGATAAGGAAGGTACAACGAGCGATGGAGAGACAAATGTTGGGTATATCACTTAAAGATAGAAAACGTAACCATTGGATCAGAACCAGAACAAAGACAGTAGACGCGATAGAACAAGCAGCAAAACTGAAATGAAAATGGGCTGGACACAATGAACGTCTCCAAGACGGACGATGGAACAATGCCATCGGAAAGTGGCGTCCATACAATGCAAAGATATCAAGAGGCAGACCACAGATGAGGTGGAAAGATGACATCAGGAAACAAGGAGGTCCCACATGGCAGAGAACATCTCAAGATAGGGAAATATGGTGAGAACTGGAGGAGACCTATATCCAACAATGGAAGGATAGAGAAAAGGTTAAAAAAAAAAGATTTCAAAAAGCCTGATTTAAAAAGCGTAGGAGTAGGGTCTACTGCCTTCCGTTTAGAGTTAACGTTGGCACTTTCATTTGTGGCCGTGGACTAACCTGAGTAAGGCTTTATTACGTTTTTTTCCATGGCTCCTTATTTTAATGTAGCATATTGTTTCTATCGCTATAGTTCCATCCTGTACATAGAAGCAATTAGAGTCAGTTTAAAAAAGAAAGGTATTAATTTTTATCCTTGAATATTGTCGCTTTCCTAAAAACCACTAATGAAAAACCGGAAGAGCTATAATTAGACAGAAGTCAATGAAATCAATCAAAAAAGCTTCAACGCCCTTGGGCGTAAGAGGAGCGTAATAAATATACATATACGTTGACAGGCGTACCTCTAAGTTTAGAAGTACTTGTTTTGCCTTTTAAGAACTAAATGGATTTACATATTTTCTAAATGATTAATATAAACACTATTGCGTCATTTTAAGCCATCACCAATTAGAGATAAGTCGAATAAAAAATGAAGAATTCGATCAATTAGTAGGTAAAATGAATCTAATTCAATAACTGTTAGATAACAACGTAATTAGTGCAAATAAAATTCTAGATGAATTATGAATTTTAATAAGTTATTATTAATTAATTATAATGAAAAGTAGTGAGGCTATTTCATATAAATGCGACACTTTCACAATTTGTAAACCTGTATTTAATATCGAAGGGTACGTTACAATATCTGCGGTTTTCGTACCAGAAGTCTTTGCTTCAGCTAATTATGCTAATCAAAACCAGTTGTTTCTATTTCCAGTAGGTCTAGAACTATATAATTAAACTACTGGCAAATTAGTCATAAACATGAATACATAACATGATTGAGAATCGATAAATTTACAGCACAATATCAATTTATTTATTGATTTTTCCACATAAATAATATATTGTTACAATTCAATTTGATTTGCAGCCGTAATAAAAGTAATTAATTAGAAATAGTGCACGAACATAACAGTCCAAATTCTTCTTGTTAGATTGCCGTCTACCTACGAAGGTTGGCAATCATAATGGCTATTTTTATTTTTGAACGTGCTGGTCTAAACAAATCAATAGATCTACATTGATAATAATCACGTAGAACAGTGAATCAGAATCAGAATTAACAGATCTTCTTCCTTGAATTTTTCCTTGTATTATGAGTCTCAACATTTCATATTTTGGTCCCCGTATCACGTGGCGTAGGTATTCCAGTTTTTTGGTTTGTATAGTGGTGATTAGTTCTTTTTCTATACCAACCCTCTCCAGTAGTTCTTTATTTATAATTCTACCATGATATTTTTATTACTCTGCGGTATAACCAGAGTTTGAAAGCCTCGATTCTTTTAAAATTGCATTTTTTAATGTCTTCTCTTAGAAAGCTGAAACCAAGTATTGGCAATTACCATATTCTTTCCTTGGCAGAATTTTATGAGCATTTCTCCTCTCTCGTTTCTAGTTCCTAATCCAAACTGTCCAACTATATTTTCAACTGAACCTACCCAAATTTTTGCATTGAAGTATCCTAAAATGTAAGTAATATCTCTAGATTTTGTTAACTTGATTGTATTGTGCAATTCTGGATAAAACTTTTCGATCTCATCTTCGGTCTTATCAGATGTGGAAGCATATACTTGGATTATATTAAGATTACAGTTTCGTGCTTGAATTTTTAGCATTATTATTCTTTCTGAGATTTGAATTATACCTAGTACTGATTTTCTAATAGTGTTGCTTGTGATGAAAGCTACTTGTATCGACGATCAGTTTTGTCTCCTCCAGTGTAATAAATATTGTGGTTATTTATTGATATCTCTCCATTTCCTGACCGTGGTACATCGCTAACCCCTAGTATCTCTAACAATATGTAGTTTTCCAGACTGATACATACTGCTTACATTCCAGGTAGCTATTTTTATCTGAGAGGGTTAAGTATTTTTTTTAGTTTTTTTTTGTGCAAGGGTTTCGCATGTTGACGACCGAGGAGGCCTTGCGTTCTGATGGTTGTCCCCCCCTGCGGGATTTTGGTCTCCGATTACCATAATGTCTCTTGCGCAAATAGTGCTAGTCATTATAATTTATACTAGAGAGGTCACATACAAGGTGTCCTTCCACTTACTAGCTCATACGCCCTAAGCCGTTGGCCAGTAAATAGTGGATTGCTTATTCCGGGAAACAGTCGTCAAACAGTCCAAACAAAATTTACCACCAACTGTGTTTAACGGAATTCTGTGCAAACCTTGTTGAGCTTATCTATTTTTGCCTGCTTTTTTTATATGAGTCAATTTTCTGTTTTTTAACACATTGGCTGCCACCATAAGAGTGTTAGTCCCCAGATGCCAAAGTAAAAAATGCTTACAAAACAATATTTATTCTCAAAAATGGTTATTAATAGAAAATAAGTTTACATTCTTACATTTTTTTCAATAGCAAGATCACAAATGATCCTAATGAAACCGCAGTAACATATTATACATGTATGTGCCACTAGTATCACCAGTGTTCATAAACAACCTAATGCTTTTTAATAGAACATGTAGAAAATGTAGAAACAAATTTGGGCTTCTTTTGAGCTTCTTTACTGCCTTTTGTTGCAACTGTTTGAGTGGAACATTGGATACAACCTTTTCTCTTCTACCTATTGTTTGTAGTTTTGGCGTCAACTGTAACAAACATATGCTTTACAGAAGTAATAGGTTCAGGCATCGGACTAACGATTAACATTTCCCGAAATGAGATAACTTTTGTTGTTTTGGCGTGTTAAAGTAATTATATATTATTAAACTATTGATGACAGCCGTATTAAATAAAACTTCAATTGCAGCTTTATGGTACCAGCGAACAGTTTTTCTCAGAGCTGAGAAATACCTTGAGAGTTTATGGGAAGCTTGACGATTCCCATATACATAACACAACCCAAAAATTTTAAAATTTCTTTTTTTTAATAGGTTTTCGTGCATGAATTCTGAATAACCTGCTATAGCGTTGTGCATTTTTTACTTACAGTTTCCTGTATAAATGAACAGAAGTTAGTTCGATTCTATTTTGAGGATGACTGTCATCATAGACATATGATTCATTAGTAAGAAACTGTATGTCGAGACGTACCATTCATCGTCATTATTTTTCTGGTCGTTAGATTATACCGATTGTTTATTCCCGTTTCCCGTTTATTCCCAACCTAAGCCTTGGGAATTCGATGTCCAGCTGTCATACCATCGTTTTGGAGGTCTTTCAAGTGGTCTCGATGTATTTAGTTTTTTTTCCATACCTTGTAGTTTTTGAGAGCATCCCATCATCCATTTTTACTTCCTGCGTCTTTGTCTAGCCCAGTGATTACCAAAGTGGTCTATATCGACTCCAGGGATCAATGAAAACCTTGCAAGTATCTATGAAAAGAACTTTCAAAAATTAAAAAAACAGTATAATATAATATAATAGTAAAATACAGTTAATTATCGGCCTGAAACTGCTTTAACTTAATTGTAGAGCATATTTTTTTCTGAATTGAAGAGTTCTAATATATTGCAGGCAGGAATATTTTCGAGTAATATTGACAAGCGTTAGTATCTCTTATTCTACTCCTTCAAATGTTTTGACCCTTCAGTATAATAATTGAGAACACCTTTTGTCGTTTTAGCAATTAAGTTGTATATTAACAATCGATTAATGCGACATTAATAAGAGTTCAGTAGGTAACTTATTTTGTAACAGAGATGCCCAAATGAATTATAGTTGCAATATAGTTATACCCTTGATTTCTATGCAAGTAAGTCTTTGCCATTCCTGAAAATCTATTACGGCCTTCTGTTGTATTGTTTCTTCCGAAAAGGCTGAGCCAGAACTAATTATTGATCTGAAAACCGTTATTATATATATATATATATATATATTATATATATATATATATATATATATAATTCTTTGGAGGGTAACTTTCGGGAAAGCGTCAAAACAAGGATCAGCTAGACATGGTATAAGCCAGTTTGGTGTAGAACTTTATTCTAAATGTGAAATTTTCGGTGATATCTTGTCACCTTCATCAGCACCTAAATGGAAAACCTATTTTAGTACAAGTGGTGGAAATTAACATTCAAAATCTACATTGAAAATGTTCAGTTGGTCCTAGAGGTGAAGAACACTGTCACAAACATGTTAAAAATATTAAAAAATACATTTAAAATTTTGAATAAAAACATTACAACACAACAGGGTATTATTTAAAATACAAACACAACAAAAATCTAAAAATTACAACCTACAAAAACTGCAACTTCATGTTAAAGGTAGAAAAGAAGAATTATTCTTCTTTTTTGATGACATATTTCTGACTTCTGTCAATATCCGGGTGTCATATGCAACGAGGTTATAATTTTCACGTTAGAACCTCATGGATATGGAAAGAAAGAACCCCAGGAAACACAATCAGCAGGGAAATGAAGTCTTTTCTCAAGTACAGGTAGGCAATCTATGCATGTTATGATAAGTTCCCTACATTCTCCAGTTTGTTACATCTTGTCAAGTCCTGTTACAACATCTTTGTGACAGTGTTCTTTACCTCTAGGACCAACTGAACATTTTCAATGTAGGTTTTGAATGTTAATTTCCACCACTTGTACTAAAATAGGTTTTCCATTTAGGTGCTGATGAATGTGACAACATATCACCGAAAATTTCACATTTAGAATAAAGTTCTACACCAAACTGGCTTATACCATCTCTAGCTGATCCTTGTTTTGACGCTTTCCCGAAAGTTACCCTCCAAAGAATTGTAATTCTTAGCGTCGTTATACAAACTCTATTTATATATATATATATATATATATATATATATATATATATATATATATATATATATATATATATATATTTTGTTGTGGGGGGTTGTGGGTTGTCGGAGACCAGTCTAGTTGAACGGGAAGATGTTTATACGGGGCCAACTATTGCCAAGCCAGTAGACAGCTAAAAATAACACAAACCACGTGTATGTTTTGACTGACACCAGAGCACTAGAGGGCAGTGTTGCCAGACAAATATTTGTAAATGTACCAGAATAGTGACACAAAATGTACCAAATCAACATATTTTGTACCAAAAATTTAAAAAACGTTGTTTGTTGTTATTTAAAGCAAATTTTGAACATGTACATCAAACATTTTGAAAATGTACCAAAAATGATTACATTGTACTTTTGTACAAATATTGACTAATTGTATCAAATTGGTACAATTGTCCAACTCTGGCAACAATGGAGGGAACTGGCAAAAAATAAGACACTACTGGCCTACACCGTTCACACGGCACCAATTGTCGCGACAATTGAGATTTCGAGTGGTGAGGGGCTCACTGGGCGCAGCTCATTGTCCTCAGTCTACTCCCGGAGACAACTAAATTTTTAGCCAATTGTGAGGGCAGTTGGCAAGGCAATTAGCCTGAAGTGTTTAGACGAGGACAATAATTTCATACCAGTAAGTTGTCTTCTGACAATTGTCTCGCCAATTGTCGTCGTGAAAACGCGGTTTACTGTGAAATATGACTGTGCAACATGTATATGTAAATACAATGGAAATTGTTCAAAATTACAGTTTGAATTTATTTATTTTATCGAATATTATTCTATACGTTACAATGTACTTATATGGTGATTTGAGTGAGGAATATTACCCTGTAGAATGGCACGAGTCCTTTGAATCCAATTTAGATCACCCTCGCGAAAGGTCAAATTGTTTTTACCATCTAAGATGAGGTTATAAATTTAAATAAATTGCCGCGCGGCCGTACCTACTACGATTTTAATCAAATTACAGATCGGTCTAGATGCGTGTAATCCGAGATCTCTCGTAAAAACAGTTGAAAAATAAATTTAGCCACCTACGACAATCACGACAGTCATTTGAATTTTAAAACTGACTAAGAGCCCTCGAGTATACCAGTTATCTGCACTATATTATCGCTAACATACGATGTCATAATTTTAACAGACATGCATTTGCGTCTCTTCCTTGGTCAGATAGGACTTTAACGTAAATTATGGGATTAGTTGGAGCATTATGATTTAATGGAAAAGTACACAATACGAAAGTTTTGGTTCTGTTAAAACGTGTTTGATTAATATCAAATAAATGGTTAGTATGATTTATACAATTGGTTTTTGATATTATATCCATTAGCATTATTCCGGATATTATTTTAAACAATACGTTTCTTTATTCTATAGTTTTTCCAACAAAAATTATTTTCTAATAAATTTTCGTCTTGTTATTTGTAATTTATTTACTTATTAAGTAAAACATACAGAACTCATAGAAATGGTAAACATGGTCATCATCATCAGTAGCTCGGCAATCCTTTCTGGATCCTGGCTTGTTCTAGAATTTTCCGCCATTCTGTTCTGTTTCTTGCTTTGTTTTTCCAGTTGGTAATCTTAAGTGTTTTCAGATTTTGTTTCACTTGTTCCATGTATCTAAGTTTGGGTCTTTCCTTTGATCTTCTCCCTACTGGTGTTTGCCTCATTATATGTTTTGGTGTTTCAGTCTCCAAGATCCGTTTAATATGGCCTATCCAGCGCAGACGTCCGATCTTTATGGATGTTATGACTTCGGGTTCATTATATGCGGTGTATAGTTCAAAGTTATATATTCTGCGTCATATGTCATTTTCTTTCACCCTCTTATATATGTGTCTAAGGATTTTTCGTTCAAACGTAGATACCTAATAGGTACTCATCGTTTTTCGACAGTGTCCATGTCCCTGATCCATAACAAGGACCGGTTTAATCAAGGTTTTCTACATCTTGCATTTGGTTTTTCTTGTGACGTTCTTAGATCAAAATGTTTAGGATTAAACTTAAGAGGTCGCTGGTTAAATTATATCAGATAAATAATTATAACAAAAAATGCAATATTTATTTGTACATAAAATTAGCGAGAATAGCAACTATAAATTATGAATTAGTTATGAAATCAACTAGTTTTCTCATTATTGTTGTTTTGTACAAAAAACAGACTTACCCTTTGGTTCTATTGATGAATTTGTAACAGGCTGAACAATTGGTCGCTGGGCATCACGACGCCGCGGCCTGGGACGCCGAGGCTATGGTTAACACGAGACCGGTCTCTGGAGGAGCTTAGTTCACTTCACTGTCTTACGAAGAAGTGAGAATTGAGAATGCGTTGATATGGTCAGAGCTAAGAAGAAACCCTCTAAGCGGTGGTCCGAGAGGGTGTACCAATAAATCATTCCATCGTATTGCGACCTTTCCGATAATTTTAGCTAATTGTGACGGTAACACATGTGTGTATATTTTTGAACCATACAAAAGAGAAGCCAAATTCTCCGTATTCACAACATCGAAAATGAGTTATCCAGTTTAAGTTTTACGAGATAACAGGAAACAATATATTTCAAAAAGGTCTTTAAAATACAGCACCAAATTAGATCACATTACAGTACCGTAACAGAAAAAATATTAACTGTAAAATTATGAAATGAATTCGCACATACTTTCCCAAACATAGATCTTAGATGTTTAATTAGTCCATTATATGTTTTATTAGCCATATCTATTCTTCTTTTAACTTCTTCACTGAAGTTGTTATCTGCGGTAACTAGTGAACCTAGATATGTAAACATTTTCACGCTTTCGATGTTATAGTCTCCTATTGTCAGGTTCTGTAAGTTTCTTTAGACTGTTGATTTGCTGGCCTTCCTGTATTAATTTTTTTTTTAGCAAAACTAAACTAACTAATGACAAACAAAGATGGTAAACCTATGATAAACATGGAAGGAACAGAGATAGAGCACGTAGATGAATATACCTATGTAGGTCAAAATGTCAAGGTAAGCAAAGAAAATAAGACTACTGAAATAAGCAGACGTGTAAAAATGGGAATAATGGGTATAAAATCGAAGGACGTAGAGGAATTGGTAGAAAGCAGGCCTCTTGGTTAAAGAATATCAGGGAGTGGACAGGAATAAAGAAAGCTGAGCAACTATTTAGAATAGCCCGAGACAGAGACAGTTTCGCCATGTTAATCGCCAACGTCAAGAGGACTTGATAGGGCACGTTAAGAAGAAGTAAAAATGGGATTGGTAGCATTCGGAAGACTCTCATACGTACTTAAAAATAAAAATATACCTACCTCAAAGACTGCGAACAAAAGTGTTTACTCTTGTATTCTACCTGTACTTGCATATGGAGCTCAAACATGGACATTCACTAAAATAAACATGGAGAAGATCAGAAAAACTCAGAGAGCTATGGAACGACAGATGCTGGGTATCTCACTTCAAGACCATAAAACCAATGATGATATTCGTAATAGAACAAAAGTAAAAGATTCTGTTGAACAGGAAGCTAAACTGAAGTGGAAATGGGCTGGACATAACGAACGTCTTAGGGATGGTCAATGGAATAAATGGAATGCAATTGGCGGCCATATGAAGTCAAAATACCACGAGAAAGACGGAATGCGCTGGAGCGACGATATAAAAAGAACTGCAGGGCCAATGTGATAACGTCTTATAAACAACAGAGATAAATGGCGACAACTAGCAGAGGCCTATATTCGGCAATCCGAATAGAGAGAAGGACTTAAAAAATGTATTTGGTTTTTATTTTGTTAATGTTTAGGCCACTATGTTGTGCTATCCTCTCTTCGCTTCTAGCTATGATATCAACGTCATCTGAAAATGCCAATATTTGTACACTTTTTGTTATTATTGTTCCTCTGGTGTTGACTTTTGACTCTCCAATATTTTCTCTAATGTGATGTTAAATAAAATACAAGATAGGGCTTCTCCCTGTCGTAGGTCCGTTCTCATATGGATTGTATCTGTTAGTGCGTTTTGAATTCGATTTTTGCTTTGCACTTTAAGTGTTACTTTTACTATATCAATTAGTTGAATTGGATCAAGACGAAGATCTGATCTATTGTAGACTTCTGCCTGCGGAAACCACATTGATATCCCCAACTATTTGTATGGTAAAC
The DNA here is from genome assembly GCA_918026665.1 of Diabrotica balteata. Lineage (NCBI taxonomy): Eukaryota > Metazoa > Arthropoda > Insecta > Coleoptera > Chrysomelidae > Diabrotica > Diabrotica balteata. The sequence goes on from OU898276.1 coordinate 35,982,129, forward strand.
ATGGTGTATACCTCATATTAAAAACCTGTATTTGGCTCAAATGGCCTTAACCAAAATAGTCGAGTGACTGACAACAGAAATGTCAATAATAACAGGAGGTTGTCAAGGATGCATATTTTTGCACTATTATTTAATATACATATATATATATATATATATATATATAAAATATATATATATATATAATATATATATATATATATATATAATTCGTAATACTGTACGTATATATTTCTTTTCAAAATGCTCTCGAAAATAATAAATACAGGCGACACTGTCTCCCGTTTAAGTCTCCCATCAGTAGACTATTTTCTATGCCCTCATTTAAATATTTTATAACAGTTTTCATTTATTTATGTATGCTTTATAGACTACAACAAGGCATTCGATAAAGTAAAACATGACCGACTTATAGAAGTACTCAAAAACAAGAATCTGGATGTAAAGGATGTAACATTGATATCAAATTTATACTACAGCCAATGATCAAATGAAAAGATAGTGATCAAGAAGTGCAGATAAGGAGAGGGGCCAGGCAAGGTTGCATACTGACGTCGTTATTGTTTATTGCTTATTCTGAAGAAATCATACATCAAGCTTTGGTAAACGAGACAGTCGGCATAAAAGTGAACGGAAGTTTAATTAACAACATTAGGTATGCCGACGATACAGTCATAATAGCCAACAACTTGGAAGACTAGTGAAAGAATAATGAACAAAATATTAAGATATAGTGGAGAATATGAACCCTCTTTTAACATCAAAAACACCAAATTCATAAAAATTAGTGAGAACAACAATACAAATGAAATATTAAACGGTAGGCGGCCAGCAGATTGAGAGAGTAAAAAGATATACTTACTTGGGAACGATAATCACAAAAAATAACGATTATACTGCAGAGATAAGAGTCAGAATTGAAAAAGCACGTGCCAACTTCGTGAAAATGAAAAAGATTTTATAAGGCAAAGATCTGACATTGGCCCTCAGAATAAGGCTAATTAAATGCTATGTACACAGTGTACTTTCCTATGGAGCTGAATCATGGACAATAAACTGGAATACAATAAATCGACTTAACGCGTTTGAAATGTGGACATTTAGAAGATTGTTAAGGATTCCATGGGTAGATAGAGTCACGAATGCAGACGTGTTGAGGAGAATAGGCAGAGAGAAGGAAATGGAAAATACAATAAAAGAAAGAAAATTGTAATATCTCTGACATGTAATGAGAGGCGAAAGATTCAACATATTGAGACTCATAATTCAAGGAAACAAAGAGGGTAGGAGAAGCGTAGGAATAAGACGCGTTTCCTGGTTAAAGAACCTGAGGGGGTGGTTTGGTTGTAGCTTAAGGCAATTGTTTAGAGCAGCTGCCTCGAAGGTCAGAATAGCCATGATGATTGCCAACCTTCGTCGCGGAGATGGCACTTAAAGAAGAAGAAAGAAGATAACAGTATAAATTTATTACTAAATATTTAGAGGTTTATAATATTTCTGAGATATCTAGACTAACTTATCTAACTTTTGCAAGAATTTTTGGCCAAAGTTTGGCAAAAAAAAAATTTTGTTAAATTTATTCGCAATAAGCGATACGAGTGGGCCTATATCATGTTTGTGCTCAAACATTCTGCTTTTAATAAATTGAATCATTTGATAAACTTAGTTAAAATTCAGTGTCTATAAACCAATTAGTACCGTAATTTGAACCAGTTGCTCGATAAATACTAATTAACGGAACTATAGCCATTTTTTATTATTCCTGTACATAAAAAATTATAATAAACAAAATTGAAAGTATTAAATGTATGAGAAATTGTAAGAATAATCTGTCAAGGTCAATGGTTGTGGTCGAGCTTGTTTTGCAAATATACAGTTATAGACAGGGAGTAACCATTGTTCTGGAATCATTCATTAATAAAACAAGCAAAAAAATATACCGTACTTGATTTTTATTTAACTTAAATAGATTAATATTCTATTTTACAAGTTAAACCTCTAAACAAAGGACCAAAAAAAAAATGTGGAGTGGTTTAAGCGAAAATAATACAAGGAAAACATGAACTAAAAAGATACAACAATATTTGTCAGTTACAATGTTATTGTTAATAACTTTTTTGAAACCTGCCCGATACACCAGTAGGAAATTTAAGACATATTAGTAAAGTTAAGGACGAATTGTTGCTTAATCGATTTAAACCGTTACGTGCTGCAGCTTTCGTATACGTAAGACATGATATTTCTATAGAAGCCATCAATTTCTTTGCCTTTAATCCGTTGCGGGGTCAGCTTCTCTTTTTTTTTCCAATTTCCCTTTGAGACGCCATTTGAGACTTGATTCCAAAATACTTCAGTGACTTTGGAGGATAAAGCGCTCATTATTTTAGATAATACATCCTGTCGTTCAAGGAAAATAGATCGAGTTTTTATGAAAGCTTCAAAAAAGTTTGAAATTATAAAGTGGTTCAATTTAAAAAATATTTCTATTGATTCGCTACTTAAGGTGCAACTATTGGCCATTCTCAACCAACATAACAATCTTTATGATCATTATATAATTGATGAAATGACTAAAAACCAAAACAAAATTGTGTCGTCGAGAATGTCTCCGTATCATTGCGAGTTAAATCTCATCGAACAATATGGGTGGATATAAAAAAAATGGTGGTAGTAGCCAAAACTCTAAGATAACAGAGATAAAACATTTATTTAACGAGGCTTTGTCAACACGTTAGTCCACAAAAATGGCAAAAATGTGTACAACATGTTGTATTACAGGTAAAACTAAACCTGTGGGAAGTAGATAATATAATAGAGGTCTAACAGGAGTCTATTATAGTAAACACTGCTCATGACAGCAGTACTTACAGTTTTTCAGAATAAAATTTCTGTGCGAGTAAACGTGCATCCATATTTCTGCTAATTTTCTTTTATAACATGTTGAATACATACATAATAGCTTATGTATTAACTCATTATTAATTCATTTTTCTTTTTTGCGAACGCTTTTCTAACTGGAAAAGAAGAATAAATTCTAACTCAATTTATGTTGTTTGCACAGCTCATTTTTAACTTTTTTTGTTTAATTTATAAAATTAATTATACACAAGTAAACTCATGTAAATTCTATATTACGTTTAAGTCGCAATAGTAAAGATCAGTCGCAAAGCAGTCACATAAGACATTTGCACCAGCAAATTCTTTTTTTTTTCCTGTGCTGCCAAATACTTTACCCTGCATAACCAGTTTAAGAATTCGATATTTTTCTTAGTTCAGCATCACGTGGACGAGGTACTCAAGCTTACGTTGTTGCACTAAATTAAGATGGGCAGGCCACGTGGTACGGAGTGATGACGACAGACTGATTAGCAATGTATTTTGGGAAAGACCAGATGGTAAAAGATCGACAGGAAGGCCTAGAAAAAGGTGGAAAGACGCTGTCAGGGAAGACCTAGAGAAGATGGAAGTAAGGCCATGGGAAATAATAGCACAGGATCGGAATCAATGGAAGGCAATAGTAAACGCGGCAAAAACTCACGAAGAGTTGTAAAAGCCAATGATGATGATGATGACTAAATTAAGCACTTCTTTTTCTTTTGTGATACGTTGTAGGACATCAACGTTGGTGACATGGTCCACACAAGATATTTTTTAGTTCCCTTCTGTAGATCCACATATTGAAGGCTTCAATCCACTTTTTAGTGGCTTGCGTTAGTGTCCAGGCTTTAACTCCATATAGTAACGCTTGAAGAATGTAGCACCCCACTATCCGCATCTTAGCATCCGCATAATAAATGTAGACCATGCCATTTCAATTCTATCCAATCTAATGAGCGTAGTCCCATTGTGAGTTGAGGGTAGTATTGAGGTAAGTGAATCTGTCAACTTTCTGGATCTCTTCGCTACCTGCTATTAGTGCCCTGGGATCTAAATTTACACGGCTAACATCCATGAATTTAGTTTTCTTAATATTAAGGTCTAGTCCATATGTTACGCTCACAATTCTCACTCGGTCTAGTAAGGCTAATTAGGCTAATTTAGGCTAGTTGCTAGTAACACAGTGTCATCAGCGTACCGAATATTATTAATTTATTCACCGTTCACTCGGATTTCCACCTCTAGGTTTGTGAGGGCTTCAGTAAAAATTTAGAGTATCTATTAAAAAGACTCAGCGAGAGCACAAAGACTTACTCCTCGGTCGATCAGCTAGTCGTCTTCGACCTTAACTTCAGCACGCTAGTTCCAGTATAAATTCATGATGTTCCGAATGTCCTTCTCATCAAATCCTACTCTTTGTAGTGAGGCAACCATTTTCTGGTGCTGACAACGGTCAAATGCCTTGACGTAGTCAATAAAACAAATATAGAAATCACAACTGACATCGCGGCAACTCTGAAGTAGGACTTGTAAGGTGAAAAGTACTTCACGTGTACCCATGGAATTGGGGAATCCAAATTGCATTTCAGCGACATTTGTTCGCATTTCTTGTAAATTCTGGCATGTATGATTTTAAGAAAAATCTTAAGTGATTGAATCATAATGCGTATAGTTCGAAAATCTTCGCATGTTTTCGCAGATAGTTTTTGTGGTAGTGTTACAAATATTGACAATAGTTATTCCTCTCCTCTATAGAATCGTATATAGCGTTAAACAGTTTAGTTAAATCTTTCTTGTTAACTTTGTGCTAAATTCTTAGACTGTTTTAATACTGTTTTCACCTTGCTTTCTATAATTAACGGCCTTGTCATGCAATTTATTTTTAAAATGTTATCTCGGTAGTCCCAGAAGAGGGACTAAATTTCTACTACATCCTTACAAGGTTTCCGTCTTTGTTTATGAGAAGGTGTCTGTTTCTCCTCTTGTATTCTTCAGTGGCTTTTCGAATCTTTCGGTGGATAGTTATATAATCGTGTTTTACTTGGAGCTCTTTGATTAGTTTACATTTTTCTTGCATCCATGTCTCCTTGGCTCTTCGTATTTCTTTTTTAATTGTTTGGTTGATTTCTTGGTATTTCTTGGCGTCCCTGTTTTTTATTAATCTTCTTTGGTCCATCATCCGTAGAATGTCATCAGTCATGCATTCTTTATTTTTTACTCTTGTTTTCTTTTCAGATGTTGTTTTCCTGCATTTAGCATGACATTTTTGATATAACTCCATTTTTGTTCTACACTCTGTTCTTGTTATTTAGCGGTTTCTAGTTTTTCTTTCATGACATATTTTACGTTCTGACGAACTACGGGGTTTTTTAGAGTGTTATATTCCAGGTTCTGTTTAGGTTTATTGTACATGAGTTTCTTTAGTTTAGTCTCAGAACTTCTACATCTCAGAACTTGTGATATATTTTCCTGTTTTACGATATGATACTGGTATACTACCACTTAAAAATCAATAACATTACTTAATGTGTCAATAATAAACTTCAGCCCTTGGTAGAAAATAGCTTAAAGTCCGATATTAAACCCTTGTGAAAACCTTATCTGGAATTTTTTTCTGTTTTCATACAGAGGCATAAGTATGCAAATTTGATTTTGAAATTAGCATTACAATAAAGTTAAAATATTAAAAACATGATTTTCAAGATGTTCAATTTGTTTAATTAAAATATACAAAATTATATTTATACTTTATAATTATTTGTTTACTGTAATTTATTAAATTATTTACTAGAAATTTTAAAACAAAAAATTGAATATAATAAACAGCAGACAAAATGTACTATGAAATTAAATTTTAAATTAATTTTAATTGAATTTAACTAATTAACGAAATTAAATTTAACGATAGTAAATTTTAATTAAATTTTAAATTAATTTTAACTAATTTTAATTAACGCAATTTAGGATTTAATTAAAATATCAACGCTTTGGCTAATTGCAACTCTGTTCAACAGATCGCCAAATTATCGTCAGGTGCTAATGCGTGCTTATGTTTTGACGAAGGGAATCTTGGAAGCGAACACAGTATAGATATAAAGTTTGTTTAACAGAAAATGGTTGACTTCAATTATTAAATTTATCTGATTTGGCCCATTATTAAGACCTTGCACCTCAGGTAAACCATTGTTACCTGAAACCGGGCCTTTTATACTATTATCGGTTAACCCAGAATGTTTATATTCGATACTAATTGAAGTTAACCATTTACTGTTAAACCAAATTTAACCATTATCAATTATTTAAAGAAACACCTATCTTAGAATTCGCTAGACTCCAGTAGTAAGAATGGATGCTGAAAGATAGCCAAAAGGAGCACTAGATGATTAAAAACCCCACGTTCGGTTGGTTTGGTGCAAACTTTGCTGAACATCAGAACGCCTATATTGGAGCAAAAATTACAGGAAATCCATGCTTAATTTGGGCTGTAGTGTTATTGTATGAAGAGGAATAAGGAAAAAAGTGAAACACGCTAAACATTTTAAACAAAATAGCAATTGAAACTTACATTTGTGATCAATTTTCTGCACCAATGATTATACGCCTACATAAAAAAGCTTGTTTTTAAACTACATCAAGAGAAACTAAAAGTATTCTATTTCTTGATATCCTTAGGGGTTTAACATAAACATATTTTTGCAATCTATGGCTATTTTATGTCAACTCGTCGTTAAATCTAGAAAATTTGTATTTAAGAAGTACAATACGGAAATGATTTATTGACATAACATAACTTCTTACTGTTCGCCTTAAGTGTTAATATCTTTTATTAATAGTTTTAGATTTAGTAGTAAAATATAAAAAAAATACACAAAATAGTAATTAATGATTTAATTATTTAATTTCGTAATATGAAATAAATTATCACCTTTATTTTGTAAATTTATTCTACAAATCTACTTCATATAGTTTAAGTTTATTAGTGTTATTTCCTAAGGTTAACATAAAACTACAATAAATAAAACTGGTTACAAGAAATAACATAAAATTAAATAAATTTATATTTCTAGTTATTACCGTAGGAATACTAGCTTTATCTTGTTTGTTTTCTCTCTCTCACTCTGTAGCTTCACAACTCCTCGTTCGTCTTCGATGCATACACGACTTGACTTCACCTATTTTGGCCAATTACGCAAGTTGTGTATTCCTATGTCATGCAAATCTTTTAAAATGATATTTTTCCATTTAAGTCTAGGTCTACCTATAGGTTTCCTGCCGATGGGATTTTCCTTTCATATCTATTTGATGAGCCGTTCTTCGTTGGATTTATGCACATACCCTGTCCACCTTAGTCTCTGGGATTTTATCCGGTTCATGATTGGTTAGTTATACAAGGTTTCCAGTTCTTCATTTGTTCTAATTCGATATATTCAGGTTATCCTATAATCTGTCTTCGTCTTCGTCTTCTTTTTCTTCTTCTTCTTCTTCTTCCTCTTTATAAGCAATTCTGTTTGTTCATTGGAGGATTAATACCTCCATAGAAGGTTGTTACTCCATCTTTTGAGCGGTCGTCCTATACTTCTGCCGATTGGTATTTTGACAACACGGAACTCCTTCATTCTGCTCATGTGGTTATTCCATGCTTTTTTCTACTTTGTGTCCATTTATTTAGGCATTGTACGTTACATTTTCTTCTAATATCTTCACTTTTCTTTTGATCACTCAGCATATTTTCTGTAATTATTCTCAGTACTCTCATCTCTGCTGTTTCCAGTAGCCTTTGCGTTATGGCTGTTGCGGGTCTTATTTGTAAGGCATATGTCATTATTGGTCTTACACCAGTTTTATACATTCCAGATTTCATCTCAGTGTTAATGTGTCTGTTTGGTCATATAGTGTTATTAAGGCATCCTGCCAGTCTATTTGCTTTTTGTACTTGATCTCTCACTTCTTTGTCTAGGTGTTCATATCTAGACAGTGTAATTTCCAGGTATTTTACTTCCATTACTTGTTTTACTGACTACTATTGTTTTAGTTTTCTGATGAGAATTGATGAAATTTTCGGATGAGAATTGATGAGAAAACATTATAATTTAACACCTAACATCACCTATTTGTCGACTTTAAGGCCTCATATGACAGTGTCAAGAGAAGAGTACTATACCAATCAATGCCTGAGTTTGGTATACCAGAAAAACTTATCCGATTGACGAAAATGACAATGTCTTACTTAAAATCCAGCGTTATTATACGAGGAGAAAATTTTCGATCCTTTAAGATAAAGGATGGACTCAGACAAGGGGATGCTCTGGCTTGCCTCCTATTTAATATTACCATGGAAAAGGCAGTCCGACAAACACGAATTAGAGATGGTGGTACTATTTACCATAGATCGATACAAATCTTAGCATACGCTGGTGACATTGACATAATATGGAGTAGCAAGCTAGATGTAGAGTAATATTTCCTGGAATTGGAAACGGCGGCAAAACAGATCGGTCTAGTCATCAGCAAAGACAAAAGGAACGGAAAATATTATTTGCAATTCATATCTTTGAACGTGTTAACAACATCACATTCCTTGGCTCGCTAGTGACTAACAATAAAACAAGCGAAGAAATTGAAAGATGAATAAACCTTAAAAATATGACTCCAAAAATAATTCCACTTAAAAAATGTCTAAAGAAAAACTAAAATTATTATATACAAAACACTACTGAGGCTGGACCTCACATACGGGGCGGAAACATGGACCCTAACGCAGAAGAATTAAAGACTTCTGGGAATATTCGAGAGTAAGATACTCCACAAAATATTTGGAGTTATCGATGGGCAGTGGCGCAAAAGATTTGATTTCGAATTATACCAACTCTTTAATAAACCGGGTGTTGTAAGGTTCATTAAAACAGAGGACCTAGATCGACCGGATACATAATAGAAATGCCTGACAACATAATTGTAAAAAAGCTAACGACATGAACATCAATAGGAAAAAGAAGCAGAGGACGACCACGAATTAGGTGGTTAGATGAAGTACCTAATTTTACCTATATTAAATATATAATTTCGAAAATTTTTTTTTATTTGGGAGGATCCTTTACAAATTAAGCTCATACTCTAGAAATTTGTGGTACAGAGTGTATCAGCAATGAGAGAGATAGCGCATTATGTATCTGTTTTCTTCCTAATGCGTTATCACTTACTGTTCTACGTAGATGGGCAAAACGGTCCATATAAGTTAGACAAAAGTCTTACTCTAATTTTGACAGACAGTGTTTGTTGTTATTTGAAAATACATGCAAAATTAATAATGTATAATATTAGTTACAAAATAGCAATAATAAATTTATAATAAAACAGAATAGGAAATAATTTTTAAATTGGAAATTATAAGATAAACAAATAATAAATACAGAGAAATAGTATAGAAATCACGATATTGTTTTATTGACTATACAAGACAATGGCAACAGCTGTGACATGTTACACGTTTCCATCTCTATATTCTTTTTACTAGGTACGAATTGTCGTAATTGTCACATTGACATTAAAAATTTCAAACGAAGTTCTGAAAGAATAAACAGATATTTAATAAAATGCCTATTACGTTGTATACCGTCCTAGAAAAAGTGTAACTTCTAATTGATTTATTTATTATTGCCTTCGAAAATAGACCCCCACTAAGTGTTACAACAGTTAAAAATACCATTAAACATTTTCAAACTTCGGAATGTGTAAATAGTTGCAAAAAGTGTCATGAAGGTAATGAACTACGTGTAAGACCTATCGATAAGGAGTGTCAAAATAGAGATATTGATAATTATGCTTTTGTGGAAGCTAGTAAACCATGCAATAGTGTACAAATTGCTAGGAAAGTTAACGTGAATGCTCGAACTGTCCAGCGAGTTTTTAAAAGGAATGGGTATCACGGTTTTAAGATACAACCAACACAAGAACTGTTTCCGCAAGATAACTTTAGGTGGATGGAGTTTTGTGAATTTATGTTAGATGAACGAAATGATGTAACGGAAATATTTTGCCTACCACATGGGGTATTAATACAAAGGGTAGAAAATTGGGGAGAGAAACTATTGGGGGTGGAGATAAGGCAAGCAAAATAATCGCTACTGATGCGAACGGCACTCAGGGTTTCGTAGGAGAGCTGGGGTCGTGGATAAGTAAAAGATAAGAGCATTGGAATGGGGGAACTACAGAAAAATTAAATAAAGGGCTCTTGGGATAAACAAAATAAAAATAAACAAGAAACACCTCAAGGAATTTAATATAGGGCGCCACTTGAGGTGCCTAATTGTGCCTATTACAACCACTAGTTGTAATTAGGGAAATAATTAGAAAACAAAATCAAAACCTAAAAAACATATCTTTTCCAAATAAACTCAAAAAGGGTTAGCTCAAAAAAAAAAAAAAATAAAATGTTAAGACAACAAAATTTAACCTTTATTTATGTGTCACCACAAACAAAATTTTACACACAAGTTACAAAATGGAGAAATACAAAATACAAAACTTACGTGTCATCCGCTTACAAACTCCAGGAGTTGGAGATACTACATAAAACTACAAATTTATATGGAGGTTAACCTTGTTTAAAAATAAAACAAACTAATAACCAAAAAAATAATAAAAAACGAGCTGTCATAAGTTAACATTAAATTTCAAAAAAAAAAACTAAACACACAAATTGACAGCTCAACTCAAAATCTAAAATTTACAATTTTAAATGTCAACGAAAGCAATTATCTAATTTAAAACAAATTGTCTGTCTTTACTTTAAAATTTGATCAAAAAGTTACCTGGATTTTCACTAACAAAATACACTAGAATTTGTGGAACCAGACGCCACTGGAATATCCGACACCATAATTGGAACTGAGGGCTTTACTCTCTGTGTAATGAACACAACTATCTATCTCCATATCTTCATATCTCGAACAAATCTATCTCCATACTGCCAAAAGCCTTGGATGATAACCAGGGAGAAACAAAACGAGGATGGAATCGACGATTCTTCCATTCCTCACTCAAATATTTACTGAACCATTAACTTCACACTGCTACACATTTTCTTCATAAAAAAAGACGAACAAACGTCTTCATAAAAAAACACAAACAACGAGGAACATTTCGAATTTGAAGTCAAATTCGGACATAACGTTGATCGCTTTTCACCGCGGCTCCAACGATAGTGAAGAAATTCTATTAAAATTGAACGCATACATACAAACGCTGACATAACAAGACACCACGAAACGACGTACATATCCTTTTGCGACGCATTAAAATTGCGGCTTCTAATAAAACAAGAATTTGCCGAGGAAGTTAAAATAAATAAACAACTCTAAAATGGTTTATTTCAACTTGGCCGACCTAAGAAAGAAATGAAAAGATATTTGGGTTTAAATACGTACGAAATATTTTTAGATCTATCAAAAATATATAAGGTGATTTTAATATTTCGTATACGAGGGGACTTCAATATACTCAAAAGAATCAATGAAATTGAAAATGCTACAATGAAAATGTACACTTTTGAAAAAATTATTTTAATTTCTGACGAATCTTCATTTTTATTACATAGAAAATACAATCCATCTGTTGCAAGGTATTATTCTCGGAAAAATAAGTACCTCAGTGTAGCAGTGCGAACGCAGCATCCGAAAAAGTTAAATGTTTGGACTGGAATGTTAGACGACCATTTTGTCGGTCCATTTTTGTCGATGGAAACCTAAACGGACCCAAATATTCAGTTCGATGCCTTTTCGTTAATTTTCAGTTTATATAAAGTTATTTCCAACAGAATGGGTGCTCGGCTCACAACTCTAGAGCAACTATTGACTTCCTCAATCAAACTTTTCTTAGTTAGGTAGTATTTTTTATCTTTAACTTTTATTTTATTGTTTTTTTTTTATTTAAAAGTTATTCTGTTTGTTTGCTTCTTTCTTGTCTTATTGTTATAAGCTTTGTCCATAAAATTTGTAGAATTTTCAGTGACAATAAAGCATATTACTCATTTAATTACTTATTTATTTGTATTGCTATTAAGGCTAAGATATCACCAAAAAATTAGTTTTAGAGCATTATAATAAATATACTCTAGAGATGGGATTGCAATAAATCTTTACTCCTATGTTCAACAAAACAATGTCGTTATCTGTATAGGAAATGGGTAGAAGTCATCTAAACGAAAACCATTAGCTCATGTTGTTATGAATAAAACAAAAACAAGGAAAAAAAACAAAAATAATTTAATAAAAATTACTTACTCTCTCAAGCCTCGTGAAATTCAGGAGTAAGTCTGAAAATAAAATAATATAACATTAAAAAGGATACTAAAAAGTAATATATTTTGCTATCATAATATTAAATACAAATCAATTTCCTATTATAAAAACATTTATTTATGCAATAGAAATAATTTTTGTGTGAACAGATTTTGTAATGAGTTTGTATGTTAAGTTAGATATGCCAATAATATAAAATTTACTGATTTTAGCTGCTGGCTAATTAGTAATTATCAAATATAAAATGTTTCCAATTTTTCATAAATGCAAATATAAAGTTTCAGCTTTGAATCGATAGCCGCTGTCAAAATACTTTAAAAAATAATATTTCTTTCCTTGAATGTGAAATATACACTTTGAATTCATATTTTTGAGCACGATACTTTGGAGATTATTATTAAGTTTAATAAATAAAACTGTTGTTTAGACAAACACTGTTATTCTTTTATTTGTATAAATGTTTCATATCATCTTAATTGTTAAGGACGACTCCACCAAAGTTTTAAAAATGTGGAAAGTAATAAAAATTAATAAAAAATGCAAACAAATGAGATTAAATTAAAATTAAAGAGTTAAATATTATGTTTATATAAAGTGAAGCCACAATTGATTATATTCATAATTTTTCGACTGTTCTAACAACCATTCAAATTTCGTCATTTTGTGTTATGTGGAACAATTTCACCCAATCATGTCAACATTACACTGATAATTGCATTCAGTGCAATTTTCAATCCCTATGACAACACGATCGAGTTTGACAACTTCATCCAAATAAATTTCAAAATGTCACGTTTCGGAAATGAGAATGATCAAAGTATAAATGCGCTAATCAAAGAAAAAATTCCCAGAAATACAACCTACAGTCACAAATATATTTGGGGAATATTCATGGAATTTTGCTGCGGACGAGAATATGAGTTGAATGAACATAGAAGCTTAGAAGAAATGGCGTTGATACTAAAAGATTGGGCCGTCAATATGAGAAAGAAAAACGGGGACGAATTCAAAGAGGCAAATCTAATGTTAACTTAAATTTTAATAATTGTACTTTCACTAACTGTACTTTTAATAAATAAATGTTTATGTTGAGCTATGATTTTTTTTTCGAAAAATTATTCGCCGAATATCCCTCTGACATTGATGAAAGCCTCATAATTTCATGACAAATTTCTCAAGCTCGTTGCAAGGGACGAGCTTTTGATTGTCATGAAATTATCTCGTCTGTTATCAATGTCCTAGGGATATTACTACTGAAAATCACATTGTTAATAACGTTTTACGTTTCGACTGCCACTCCAGAAATCGTTTAAAAAAAAGATATTTAAAAATTTTACGAAAAGTATAACCAACAAGTTGGTAAGTTGGGTTATGTTTTTCAAAACAGGCTGTTGATACTTGGCCCCAATCTTGTATTTAATAGTTTTTGTACCTTATTACAAATTAAATAGCATTCCTGTTCCAAGGCACAATCCTGTTTCTATGAGCTGTATAGTGTTAAAGTCTATCATTAGAGTGTTAACCTAGCTGTAAACCCACCCCCTCTTCCTTCATCTGGGCTTAAAAAAAAAACTAACTCTACTATTTAAAAAACGAGATAACAAACATCTTGAAAACGACAGAGGCATAAATTTGTTAAATACTACCATAACACTTTCAACTAAAATTTTACAAGTACTAATGAATCAGAAAATGAGTTTAGCAAAAGAACAACAGGGTTTTCGTACTGGAAGATCGTGTACAGATGCCATATTCGTCATAAAGAAAATTACTTAGAAATCACTAGTATAATTGACCGACCAGAAGTACTGTGTCTGATTACCTTAAAGGAAGCATTTGTCGGAGTAAGACTCAAATATGTAATCCATCTTCTGTATAATAGGGAAGTTTTCCTAAATATCATAAAAACTATTGAAAACATCTACCAAAACAACAAAATAGAAGTCAGAATAGATAAACAATTATTCTACAACCAATTTGGGAATATCTCACAGCAAAAATAAAGATTTATTACCTTAACGAGACTAAGATTAACACAGTATATACAGTTTCGCAAAATTTCGCAATAGAAAACAGTAACAAATGCTTCACAAGACTTATCTGGTAAGAACCAGCATTTAATTGTCGCCCATATTAGCAGCCATACTAGTTTTCTGCAAAACTTGGTGCGTTGTTTTTATATTATTAGAAAAATCCCGAAATCCACATGCTTCGAGAAAATTTTCCAGGATGTTGATAGTAACTCAGTAGTCATATTGTTGGATAATGCATCTTATCACAGCCGTCCCTTGATCCCTTTGGCCAGAATAATCAAGAAGGATAGTGGTAAATATCGTCAATATCGATTAATGTTAATTTGAGGCTACCTTACAATTGTGAGTAAAATTCTATTGCAGTAATTAAGTTCAAATGAGGGGATATATAGCCTGGAACTTTTAAAATTGGCGTTTAAAATGTTCACTACCTATTATAAACCAATCTGGATTACGTGCATTCGATCAATTCCCAGTGTTACAATGATTTGTAAACTAAGCTAGCTGTACGTGTTTGGGAAAGTAGGTAGTATTTATTTTCATATTTTACATTTTTTACTTTCTTTTATTCAACTGTAATAATATGATCTAATTTAATGATAATTTCTTACTTATTTGCTTTAAAATATATTGTTTCCAGTTATTCAGTGAAGTCGCATTGTTAAACTGGCTAGCTCATTTATTATGTTTTAAGTTTAGAGAATTTGATTGTTTTTTTGTGTCGCCAATATACACAAAACGTGTAAAGTATCATCTTACTATGACCATTGAATTGGATTGTCGCTATTGAGAAGCGCCCTCTAATAGGGTTGATTTATGGTCAAATATTGGTTAGAGGGTTCTTTCTGACCATCTCAAAGACACTTCCTGCCGAGACAACGTACTTAAAACATCAAGTGTATCAGTTAAGTCCTCTTTTTGACCCTTGGTGCCGGATGTCCCTTAGCGTCGTGACGTGGTAGCAACGCGACTTCACTGGCTATGAATATACCAAAAGGTCTATGTTCTTTGTACCGTTAACAGTAATGAGTTAACGCTAGTTAATTCTCGTAATTTATTCAAAATTAAACATTTGCTATTTTCGCTATTTACAGTCAAAATATTGCATTTTTCTTCGATTATTTTCTAATATCATTTAACCAGCGACCTCCTAAGTTTTATACAAAACATCCGGTTTGAAGGACCAGTAAGTAAAATGTTTAATGTGTTCAATATAGATATAATATTGATATAATACAAATGTTATAAATAATACACATTTTTATGCAAAACGGTTAAGAATGAATTTACTATTTTTGTATTAAAGATAGTAGATACCATAACGACAGTTTTAAATTAGTTAGATTATTTTTCAATTATTTACTAATTCTTCTAAAATAAAGGAGAGGGCTATTTAAAACTAGAATATAAATTGTTTTGAAGCAAAGCTTCTATATTGCTTGTTTTCTCTACAGTAAAATGCTGAGGCGAGCGTCACGGAACTATCGGAACGAAACTAAGATACCGTATGATATCGTCACGGGTACCGTCATAGAATAGCGGTACATGACATCGATTCACTACTATTGATCAATTTGTTTCTAGCCATCATATATTTACTCTAAGCAGGTTTATATTAAAAACTGCTTAAAAACTGTTTATATTAAAAAAAAAAAATTTGTTTAATTTACTGTTTGTATTTTGAGAACGATTTCCGAAGTGGAAATTGAAACGTCAATAAACGTATTTTTATCTTTAATTGTGGCTTATTCCCAGTTTAATATTAATTAATTTACAATGCCACAAGAAAATAGCTTCAGAACAATATAAATTCTCAAGCCAGGATTCTTTGGCTTACTTAATTTTTCTTTTTATGCGTTTATTAATTTCACGATATTCGATAATATTTCTATTTTTGTGTTTCCGTCGAACTTCCATCAGATCTAGAATTTCTTGTGTCATCCACTCATTTTTTGCCAACATGGTAGGTGTTTTCAAAGACTCTTGTACGTTCTCTAAAATCGAGTTTTGAATGACATACCAGCATTCGTTAATGGTTCTGTTTTCGTTTGGTATATTTGATATTCTGTGTATTTTACTATTTATTTGTTGTGTTATGTGTTCGCGCGTTTGAGGGTTTTTCAGGGGGTCGAGATATATCTTACAAGGCTTAGTTGGCTTTGTTAATTTCTTCAATTTAATTTGTATTTTGGAGCAGAGTAAATTGTGATTTGAGTTTATGTCAGCGCCGGGGTAAGTTTTTACATCTTTAATATTGTTTCGAAATCGGTGGTTTATTAGGATGTAGTCTATTTGATTCCGTACTATTCTGCCTTGATGTCCATCTTGAGGGGATTTCCACGTGTAAAGACGCCTTTCTGGAAGTTGAAACCAGGTATTTGTAATGGCGAAGTCATGTTCTTGGCAGAATTCTATTAGCCGTTCACCTCTTTGATTTCTCTCTCCCAAGCCAAACTTTCCGGTGATGACCTGCGTCATCTTCTGTCCAACTTTAGCGTTAAAGTCACCCATAATTATTATTGCTTCGTGTTTCTTTGTTATTTTTAGCACTTCTTCTATTTGATGATAGAATTCTTCAATATTCTGCTCATCTGCGTCAGCAGTGGGAGCATAAACTTGGATGATATTTATATTTACAGGTTTAGCATTCAGCTGTATTAAAATTACTCTGTCTGATATTGGGATGAAGTTAGTGACATACTTATTAATATGCTGTTTGATAATTATTGCAACTCCATTTCGATGCATATGGTCTTGATTTCCAGAAAAATAAACGGCGTAACCATTTGCACTGAAATTCCCTTTGTTTGGCCATCTTGTTTCACTCGCCCCCATGATAGTAATGTTTAATCTGTCCATTTCGGAGATTAGATTTCTCAACTTACCGGCTTCATATAAACCATAATAATATAGTGATTTTATTCTTAAGAGCAGTGTATATTAATGTTCTAAAGTAATAATAGTCCAACAGGTGTTTTAACATAAAGAAAACAAAATGAATTATGCATTTATAATAATAAAACTTAACACACTTAAACAGTTGTTAATGATTTTTTTAACTGTATTACTTCGAATCAAAGGCGTTTTCATGTTTTCTTAATTTTAATTATATATAAAACAGATTATATAAGATGCTTTTAAAGTATGCAATAAAAAATAAGAAATTAGGAAAATTTCCTACAATAAATTCTTAATTACTTTAACTATATCGCTTCTTGAAGAAACCAACTGAACATAACTTTTTTAAAATTTGGCTAATGAAAATGCAAATAAGACCGACTTACAAAAACTTTACTGTTAACAAATGAATTAATATTATCCACAATTTATTATTGAATCAATTTTTCATCACTCAATCAATAAACGGTGAACCATGCTTTCAGTTCTTCGAAATTTCACGTGAAATCAAATCTTACCTGTCTTTTCTTTTATTTCGGTTTACTCTTTATTGTGGCTT
Organism: Diabrotica balteata; assembly: GCA_918026665.1. Classification (NCBI taxonomy): domain Eukaryota; kingdom Metazoa; phylum Arthropoda; class Insecta; order Coleoptera; family Chrysomelidae; genus Diabrotica; species Diabrotica balteata. The sequence goes on from OU898276.1 coordinate 35,999,795, forward strand.
GGTTCTAAAAGGGCCAATGTCAAAATTCTTCGAAATTGAGTTTGTTTCTGATTCTCACCGAGGAAGATTATTACTTTATTGTGTAGAAAAGTTGTAAGTCTATGGGCTGTCATAAACACTGTATGAAATTTTCACCAAGGCCAATGTAAATTACTAGAATGTTCAATATTTTATAAAAACGGCCACAGTAGACATAGGCCCGGTTAGGTTGTTTCATTGTAGAATGGCCCAAGTCTACATCAGCCCTTCAGCCTAACGAAAAATATTTTCCTACTCTGTTGACACCGGCCAAGTAATCGAGTGAGCAACACGTGGTTCGCCCAAAATTTACTGTAGCTGAACTCATCTATTGACGTGTGTTAAATGTTTAAAACTATGTCTGATCGATGTTAAAGAATTGTCCAACTCAGTAGAGAGCTGAATATTCAAGAAAAAGGTAAGTTTATTGATGACTTTTTTTAAGATAACATTTTGTGAGGTTATGTCTCCTAATCGGCATCGATCGACTTTTTAAAACTACGTTAAGTATTTTTTTATTAATTTTAGTTAGTATTAATAGAAATGCAGAACCACACTGGCTGACGACGATGTGTTAACGGGCTTTTATAATTATTTTTAACAGATGTTATTGCTACAACTAACCTGTTACTGTTTAGTGTATTTAATTAAAGTTTAATTGTTATGAATAGTTTTGCAATACAGTTTCTACATACCATCATTTTGCGCAGAAGAAACATTATGTATTAAATCATGTCATTTAGTCAGGGTATACAAATACATACATATCAGCTTTTGCTAACTGGTGTCATCAGACCCACTTAAATCCAGCTGTTGAATTTCGAGAAAAATTTTTGTTAACTTTGTTTTCGGGTAAATCTGAGACAAACAGTTTTATTCTTTGGAATACAAGTTGCTCGTTACCTGGCACATCTTGCTCTGGCTCTGACACCATTCTTCGTTTACCATGTAATTCTGGGGAAGTATGCAGTACAACGCAGCCTCAAGTAATGGAAGCGCACAGTTCAACAGCTGTGTCTGATATCGCACAAGTAGAGCATGTGACGTGAATTAAAGTAGCTCGGATAAATTCATTCCCAGTTCCGACTCATCTGACTCTGATATGAGTTCTGATCATTTGACGAGAAAAAAAAAGTACAGTAAATCAACAGAAGTCTACGTGACTGCAGACGTTATTGGGGTACATACCTGGACCAGAAAATGTAGAGGAAGGAAAAAGCAAGATGAAGGACAATTCACGAGAAAACGATAAAGTCAGAAAAGTGGTAAAAACATATAAGAAAGTCTTAAAGCTACAGGCAAACAGTATCATTCATCAAAAGGTAATCTTGTTCCTGACAAGCATATAAGAGAATCTTGCAAATGTCTGTGAAAATGTATTAAAAGGTTTACTGAGCAAGAAAGATTATGTATCTTTGAGAGTTTCTATGAACTCTGAGCTAAAGCGCAAAACCAGTATATTGCAAATAATATCGAGGAGATAATAAAGAAGGTTGAGCGGTTAAAATCAACAGACAAGAGTAGAAGAAAGTACTCTAAAAGGTATTTTCTCATCAAAGGCCATAACAGCAGGATAAAAGTATGTAAAACAATGTATCTAAACACTCTCGATTGACCTGAAAAGAAGGTACGGGTACTTGTTGAGAAAAAAAGGAATAGTGTGTCAGGAGTCAGGAGTATGTACGGTGGATCAACAAGGAAAACAACGAACCACCCAATAATATCATCTGAAGATAAATAACGAATAAAGGCCCACATCAATATGTTCCCGACATATCAGAGTCACTACTCACTCTCTCATAATAAAAAGCTTTATCTATCATCCGATCTTTTAATATCACAGATGTATCGCCTTTCTGTACAAAACTGTGTTGATGATAAAATTGAGCCCAAAAGTTCATCAATTTACAGTTTCAGAATTTACATTTACAGATTGAGCCCAAAAGTTCATCAATTTACAGTTTCAGAATTTACAGAATTTATCTTTTAGGAAATTTTATTTTAATTTATTTATCTTTTCACAAGCCAAGCAACGATACATGCGGTCAATGTGACAAATATAGCCACCTCATTAAGACTTCTAGTGAAATAGAAAGATGTAAGATAGAAAAGGAACAAAAGCGACATTTGCATGTAGCTAGTATGACATATGAAGAAAAAAAATGTGACAGGAACAAATCTAAGAATATCCAGGTTTAGTTGTGGTTAGCTTTGACCTCCAAAAATGTGTCCTTACACCGTTACTAAAAAACAACTACTCCTTCTACATAAGGAAACTATTGACGTTGAACCTAACTCTTTTTGAATTGAATGCTATAAGCAACTTAACCATTTGTAACTTATGGAATGAAACTCTTGCAAACCGTGGTGGTCAAGAAATTGTATCCTGTATATTTGCTTACTTGAAAAATCTTCTTCTTAGAGCATAGGACAAATTATACTTTATAGTGACTGTTGCCAAGCCAAAACAAAGACTTGCCAAAACAAATATTGCTGTAATGTTCCTACTTAGTATTGAACACTTCCGGAATGAAGGACGACATGTGACTATAACACATAAGTTTTTGCTTCCAGGACAAACTCATCTGAAAGGTAATTTGATTTATGCAGCCATAGAAACGACGAAAAGAGTAACTACTGCCAATATAATTACCCCTAGAGACTGGGCCAACTTGATAAGATTGGTTCCAAGAAAGTCTCCTATTATTGTAAACGAAATGGAGCAGAACCAGTTTTTAAACTTCAAAGCAATACTGACAAACCACTATCAATATAGAAAAGTCAATATCGATGAAGACCCAGTACCATGGAACAAGATAAATATGCTGCGTTACAGTTGTGAAAGTCAAGGGATATTCTTTTACAAAACATCATACCAGGCAGAATCTGCCTTTATGACTGTTGGCTTAGTTAGGACATTTAGGCATCGATCACAATCGTCATTAAGACAACTTTTCACGAGGTTGTTGGGAATTTCAGCGAACAAACTTCAACATCTTAGAGACGTGATGTCTTGCAACGACCAAAGCAGCCATCTATGTTATGAACAGTTTATCAATTCTATAACTACATCATCAACTGGTGTTAACACTTTAAGTAGTGATGAAGATGAAGTAGAATATTTTACTACTCCCAAAAGTAATTTTTTTTTTTAAATAAAACTTCGTGTTTTCGCTAATCACCTGATGGTGGATGCAGTAAATTTTTCAATAACAAAAAATAATAAAAACGTTATAACTTTTACTTGTATTTTATAGAGTTGTTAATGATTTTCTTCAATAAAACGATGTGATTTTTAAGTGTTACTTTCTCGAAGGGTTTAAAAAACTCTATGTTTTATTTATTACAACATGCCACTGTTCTATTTGCACAAATGAGGTCTTTGTCTTAAAATGTCGTTGTATTTTCTTCACACATTCGCAACGGTTGTAAGATCTCGCGGAAACATGGAATTCGAATACAATACAATTATTAGTACAGATTTTTTTGGTTGTTTTCACCTCGTAAACAAATTGAATTGATTTAGAAATTTATTACAAAACGAGCAAAAGATCTCAACATTCATGAATATTTTTTATTTTTTTTACCTATAATTTAATTATTTTGTTAAGATAGGTATACATCAATTTATTCTTGTACTATTTTGTATAAGAACTATAATTTTTACGATTAAGACCAGTTTAGGGTATTCAGTTTTTATTTTTATAGCTTTATGTTTAAAACAAGATAAAAGTAAATCTTTTAAATACGAAAAAGCAGTGTTTAGATTGAATTGCTTTTTTTAGTATTTTAAAAATGAATCATTTATGTATTTAGGAAATTTTTTGATTTAGTTATCAAATTTTATGTTATTTTTTAACGGAAAACTAGTCCAGAAATATAAATAGCAATAGAAAAAGGTACATGATTTAAGAATCGCGACATGGGACATCCGATCCCTATACAGAGCCCTCCAAAATCTCGATGAAACTGAATAGATATGACCTAGATATAACAGCTCTGCAGGAAATAAGATTGACCGGGATTGGCACCATTGACAAGACACCACATTATATTCTATAGTTGCGACGCTAAAGACCATGAAGTAGGTACTGGCTTCATTGTAAATAAAAAGGTTACACACCTCGTAAGAGGCTTTCATGCCATGAACTCTAGAATGTGCATCCTAGGACTAAGGAGAACATTTATTAATTATAGCATCTTAAATGTGTATGCCCCTACAGAGAAAAAGGAAGACGATGTTAAAAAAATTCTATGAAGAACTAGAAGCTGCATACCATTCATGCCCAAAGAATTACATCAAAATCATTTATGGTGATCTCAACGCAAAAATAAGAAAAGAGCAACAATACATACCAACTATAGGTAAGCACAACCTTTATGAGGTATCCAATGACAATAGCATCAGACTAATAAATCTAGCAACTTCCCTTGCATGGTCATGGTCATTACCAGCACATGCTTCCAACGAAAAAATATTTATAAGGGAACGTGGAGATCTCTAGATGGGGTCACAGTAAACATGATCGATCATGTTATTATTGACTCTAGACATCACTTAGGCGTATTAAACGTATGCAGCAGACGAGGGGCAAATGCAGACTCGGATCACTACTTATTGGAAAGTAGAATAAGAGCCCGAATCTCAAAGATTCAAAAAGAAAAGAGATCCAAAATTGAAAAATATGAAATAAAAAACTTAGCAGACAACAGCAAACAGGCAAAATACAAAGAATATATAAAAGGAAGGCTAGAAAACAGACAAAAGCACGAGGATATAAACAGATAATGGAAAGCGTGTAAAAACATCATACAAGACGCGACCAAAGAGACCCTGGGTCTACAAAAAGCTCAAATCAACTGAAGGACAGTGGTTCGATGAAGAGTGTCGTAATATAACAGAGAGAAAAAATAATGCATATTAACGACTACAACAATGACATAGAACACGAAAGGCAGAGGAGGAATATAGAATGCTAAGGAGGGAAGAGAAGAAAATACATCGCAGACAGTAAAGAGAACACATAGAAAAAGAACTCCAAGAAATAAAAAAACTAAATAAATCATCAGAAACCAGAAAATTCTAACAAAAACTTGACAAAAGTAGAAAATAATTTAAACCAAGAACAATGATGTGCAGAGATAAAGAAGGAGATAAAGTAACTCAACAAAGTGAAATACTACAAAGATGGACAGAATTCTTCAAAGAAAATTTTGAAAAAACGAAGATCTACTATATGATGAAATTATACTGGATCAAACGGATACCAGAGAAACAACCCCCCATCAGCAGCTGAAATGCAAGAAGCAGTTACCAGATTTAAAAACAACAAACATTTATAGAACACTCGTTAGATCTATTTTAGATTACGGATCTATATTTTATCATTCAGCAGCAGAAACAAATCTTATAAAAATAGATAAAATAAAAAACAAATGCCTTCGACTCAGCATTGGATACTTGGGAAGTACGCCTATATACGTTATGGAAACAGAAACATGCGAACCGCCATTGAACCTTCGGAGAAGATTTCTATCTGACAAATTCGTGTTAAAGTTAAGAAATCAGAAATCCAAGTTACTGGTTAAAGTATCTAGTTTAGCTGGTTTGGTTTTAACATCTAAATCTTGAAATAATAAAAAAATATCATTATTAGTTGAAAGTTTCATTACCAATGTTCACAGATATGAAGAACTTTATAAATCCAATGGAATTCTTTTATGGAATTATTCTTATGAAATGTTTCATTCTCCAGTTAAGACCCATATTAACGCTCGCTATTTGTGTCAAAACAATATTATTATACAAAAAGAATATTATCGAGATTGTATAGTAAAATAGAAACAGTACGAAAAAGTTTATACTGATGGATCTAAATCGGAACATGGAGTTGGCTGTGCAGTTTATTATCCTTCCAAAAATATTAAACTAATATACAAACTGTCAGATATGATGTCAATTTTCAGTGCTGAGCTTATTGCCAAAAAATTAGCAATTAATCTGTGTTTAGAACAAGAAGAGGATAAATTTGTCATATTTACAGACTCTAAAAGTTCGGTAGAAAAACTTAATAATCTGTTTTTGAATCCTAATTTAAATTATATCCTTCTTGATATTTTAGAATTGAATTAAAATGTATCAAGTAGAGGAAAACAAATTTATATATCATGGATAAAAGCCCATTCAGGTATAGAAGAAAATGAAGAAGTGGACTATTTAGCAAAAGATGGTGCGAAAATGGAAGACTACTTAGAATAAAAATACCAGAGTCTGATTTCATTCCAATTTTTCGAAAGGAACTTAAGGAAAAGTGGCAGATAAAATATAAATGTGGAGACAAAGGACAGTTTTTTAAGAATATACAACCAAAAATAAGGGACAAACCATGGTTTGAGAATACACGTAATCGTTCAATTATTCGGATAATAAGTCGAATGCGCTGCAATCATGCACTATTTCCAGTGTATAAACATAAAATAGGTTTGTATATCTATTGACATTAGAGGATAATAGTATCTACAACATCATATATCAGTATGTAAAATCTACTAATATTACTTTGTAAGCAGTATTGCAATATATGAATAAATTTGTTAGCCTAAAAGGAAAAAAAAAACAAAATAAAAACAAAAAAAAACAAAAAAAAAAACAATATGAAAAAAAAAAAAACAAAAAAAAGCAAACCAATAAATAAATAATATTAAACAATAAAAAAATAATACTAGTAAAAAGAAATAAACAATAAAAATAAAAGAAAAGTTACAATGGTATATAGACTGATATCAAAAAAAAAACAATAAAAATAATAATAAGTAACGAAAATATTTAGGCCTTTTCTAACACACTAAAAATATTGTATCTTAATTCAACCTGTATATAATATTAATATGTATATAATATAAACAATGGAAATGGATGATAAAACTATGAGAAAATATGACTAGCCTTTTGGCTTTGCCAGTGCCATTAACTTAGGAAAAAAAAACAACAAGTCACCTGGATTAAACAACATTAGCGCAGAATTAATAAAGAAAGGTGGAGACTCCCTATTGAATGCGATAGTGCACAAAACAGTGGCCTAAACATTAATGAAATAAAACCAATAACATCTAAAACGTGAAAATTTTTACATATCTAGGTTTACTATTAAGATAACAATGTCAGTGAAGAAGTTAAGATAATAATACATCGCAATAATCGCTAATAGAACATATAATGAACTAATTAAACATCTAAGATCTAACAACATCACAAAAAAAACCAGATGCAAAATATATAAAACCTTGATAAAACTATTTCGCGTATATGGATTAGAGACATGGACACTGTCGAAAAGCGATGAGAACCTATTAGGTACTTTTGATCGAAAAATCCTTAGACACATATATAAGGGGGTGGACAAAAATGACATATGGCGCAGAAGGTATAATTTTGAACTATACACAGCATACAATGAACCCGAGATCATAAAATTCATAAAGATCGGACGTCTGTGCTGGATGAGCCATGTTAAACGGATGTTGGAAACTGAAACACCAAAACATATAATAAGGTAAACAACAGTGGGGAGAAGGTTAAAGTTAGAACCTAGACTTAGATACATGGAATAAGTGGAAGAAGATCTGAAAACACTTAAGATTACCAACTGTAAAAACAAAGCAAGAAACAGAACAGAATGGCGGAAAATCCTAGAACAAGCCAAGACCAAGAAAGGGTTGTCAATCTACTGATGATGATGAACCATCGTAAAGTAGACAATTAAATTAGTAGCTAGAATAGACAGAAGTAAGGAAAAGAAATTTGGAAATCATATGCAGAAAGATAGAAACGAGAGGAAGTAAGACATGAAGTGTATAAAATAATAAAAAACATTAAAATCAAACAAGTAGGGACTTTGGCCATGTTTCTCCAAAATCAAATCAATTCTGAAGTCGATATCTATAGAATCCTATAGCAAATAGAGGATGACCAAGAAAAACTTTGACAGAAAAACTTAAGAAAGGTAAGAGAAAGTCTCGAAAGTAAACTAGATGATATACAAAGGACAGTGATCATATAGGGCCATTGTTTACAACGTTTTCATTTTTAAACATTTTTAAACAGCGGTTGCATTACATCTAGATTTTTTTATTAAGTATATAGAAATATAATCCTCAGCAACACAAGTAAACCGATGACCCGGAAGCAGACGCAGCATAACCGAACCAATAAATAGGTGCAACAAACATTTTCTAACGTTCTTTTTAATTTGTAATTTCATTCTACAACACAAGTTCCATATTTTGTAAATTTGTGATTTCTCAAATAAAACCTTTTTTAAAAGACAAGTTTAAGTGCTCCCAACATTTCTGGCGCTTTTTACTTTTTAATTGAATGACTTTTTAATTTTCTTGGTACAGCTATTAAATATGTAGCGGGTAATCCCGATAATTCAGATCTAGATATGTTAAGAACACACATTACAGCTATTGAACTTAAAGAAAATGAAATCATAAAAAAATTTAACAATCAAATCTCATTTGGACAGTCAATTGATACGAAATTCGAGAAACTTATAAACAAAATTAATAATAATAGTTTTGTACTTCTATCCGCAGTTAATAAATTATCTGCCGATTTTGACGGCTATGTTGCTCTACATAATGAAATAATAAACCTTCAAAATATTAACGAATTCTTAATGAAACTTATCAGAACAATCACTTTATCCCATTTAGATATCCCAAATATTGAATTATTCACATTAAACGAACTCGAAAGTTTAAAAGAAAATCTTCTTCAAATTTATTCAAGAAATGCCCTTCTTATTGATGATAATCATCCTTATGAACTTATAGAAGCATCTAAAGCCCTTGTTTATGTCACTTCTCAAACAATGCTCATAATAATAAAAATCCCTATCCTTGACATTAACCTATACCTTACCTATAGAATTTATCCTATCCCTAATTCAGATCACATTATGATATTGCCACCCACACATTTCTATGCTAACAATAAATGGTACGAAGACTGTAAGGGACATGCTGAATACATAGTTTGTACGAAATTTATCAAATCGAGATGTTCCATACCCAATGTTCAAAATTGCACTAAAGTCGTTGTCACAGAAAACTTCTTCCAAGAAACCAATAAAGTAATATTATTAGGAGTAGTCAATCCAATAAAGATTCAAGAAGAAAAAGTCATAGCCAGTAGTATTCTAATGACGGATGAATCAATTATCATAGAAGGAACCAAATATAATAAAAATACTACACAAGAAATCTCCATCCCAGAAGTTGTTCCCATAAAATTGATACCAGAGCATAAAATTCAAATTGAAAAACTCAAAATTCCAGAGACCCATGGGCAGCTTTAGCCAATAGAAACATTGGACCCTTTTCCAAAAATTTCAACGGGACTTGGCACCACCAGTTTAATTTTAATAGTTTTCTTATTACTATTGATTTTTATTTTTCTAATAAAAAAGAAAAAAAGAATTTCCAGATTACTTTTTGGGCCCAAACTGCAGCCAGCCCAAATTCAAATTCTAGATCAGCTAATCGCAGAAGTTTCCCAGACTTCGAGGACGAAGTCAATTCCAGAGGAGGAAGGAGAAATATAATCCTCAGCAACACAAGTAAACCGATGACAGTAATTTCATTGTTCAACAAAAGTTCCATAGTTTGTAAATTTGTGATTTCTCAAATAAAACTTTTTTAAAAGACAAGTTTAAGTGCTCCCAACATTTCTATATGAATTTTTGCAAGGAAGTTGTGTATTAAAGTTTTATTATACTTATTATGATCTCACTAGAATGAGACACATCTTAGCTGTCCTTAGTATAAATGAAAATAACGTGGCTTGAATAGAAAACGTAAACAATAAAAGAAATTTTTTCACGATTGACGCCTTATCGTCCACTCGAAAAATAATAATAAGTACTTTCAAAACTGAGATTGCGTAAGCGAAGTCAGGACTTACAGTAGTATGAAGCAATATAAAGTTATACTCTCTGTCTGTTATGCTGAATGCAATTAATCAAGTTATCTTAATCACCAGATACGACTGCGAACCTCGCCGGCCTTGACGAATAAGAATGTAATTACCGAGATCGACTACGCCCAACATTCATATAAAAAGGTGTTCCATTAGTAGAAAATATCAATTGGATATAAAACTTTTCGATGTTACTAAAAGAGATTTTCGTCCAAGGATTCTCGTCATCATCAATGCCTAGATTGATGTTTGTCAGCATTTTAAGGTTAACATTTTAAATAAAAGTAGAATAGATAATATTATTCGCAAATATTATATATTTTATGTCATAAACAGAATTTTAACATTATTCTTATACTTATAAATTCTTATAGTATAAGTACATTTAGGGAAAGCCTTTGGAGCTTTTTACAATACAGAGTGAGTCAAAATGAACTGTTCAGACTCCTACCTCGTATGAAGGCTCCTATGAGGAATAACAAATAAGCATTAGAAAGCGTCTGCTCTCATTGTTTATTAATATACAGGGTGAATTGATAGAGTGAATTTTGACTAAAATTTCTATTTCTCATAACATTTGAACCGTAAGTTTGATGTGTCTCATACTTTCGTCAAACATTACGCACTACCACGTAATCAGCTGATTTATTCAAACTACAAAAAACAATAGGATATATGCAATGCAAGAATTATTCGAAGATGCAGTACGAAGTCCGACTGAAATATCAATCACAATCTGAAAATCCCTACAGCCCAGTAATATCAAACGAAGTAACTATGGCCATTAAGCGGATTAAAGATGGGAAATCAGCAGGACCTGATGAGGTGCATGGTGAAATTTCAAAGTTATTAGAGGCACACCAAATCACAGCTCTTACGAAGCTATTCAACACCTAAAATTCCTAAAAATCCACCGCTAGAAAATGTGAAAAACATAGATTAATTAGTTTGATGAGCCATGTATTTAAAGTACTCCTTACTATCATTCTAAGTAATGCTAAGAATGACTTTAATGCTAAGTTATGGACGGGACCGAAGTTGCAATAGGTCCCTACGGATTCGGACAAAGAAATGAAAGAGGCGAAATATTTTTGTGTTTCTTGGTACGAAATGGCCTCTTTGCAATGAATAGCATTTTCAAAAAAAGTCCCCAAAGAAAATGGACTTGGGCAAGTCCTAATGGAGTCACCAAAAATGAAATTGATTTTGTCTTAACCAACAACACAGACATGTTTATAATGTAACAGTTCTTAATAGCTGTTCAGTGGGAAGTGATCATAGAATGGTAAGAGGGAAGTTCGTGCTAAATCTCCAAAAACAAAGATACAAAATGATAACAAAACACACCTAATAGGAAGGAATCCTATGGAAAACACCATTTCCTTCGAAGAGGAAATTCTGAGATATCTAGACACAACAAATATAGACGTTATGGATGTCGAAACCTTAAATTATAACTTAATTAAAAGCTGTTAAGAACGCAAAGAAAAAGTGCAATAAAAATTCTATGAGTTATAAGGAGGAAAAAATCAGTCAACAGACAAAAAGACTTATGGAGACATGAGAAACCTTAAGAACAAAAACAATACGAATGCACGCGTACTACAACAACTTAATAAAGATATTAATAAAGCAGTGAGAAAGGACGTACGACAATATAACACAAAAAAGGTTACAACGGTTGTCGAGGAAAATACAAATTTAAAGGTGCTGAAGAGATGTCAAGCTCTAGGTAAGAAGAATAATGTTAAGCTCGCAGATCGAAATGGAATAGTGGTAACAGATAAAGATACGATAATTAAGGTAGTTAAAGAATTTTACACATAATTATATAGAGAAAGGGGTAAGAAAGACGGCACCAAGTTGAGAAAAGTCCAGAATGTGGGTTCCCAGAGGATATCCCAGAAATAACAATCGAAAAAGTCTCAAAGTCATTAAATCGAATAAAAAACAATAAAGCAGCTAGTGATGACCAAATCGTAATAGAGGCAGTTAAAGCAGGAGGAAAAATAGTATTGAAAGCATTGACCCAATTATATAACTTATGCCTTTCAAAAGAGTTTACACCATCTCAGTGGAATAAAGCTGTAATAGTAGTCATGCATAAAAAGGGAGATATAACAGAGCTAAAGAACTATAGACCTATTAGCTTATTATCTCACGTTTATAAATTATTTATGAAGATAATAACTAATAGGTTAACATCAAAACTAGACTTCTATCAATCTTGCGAGCAAGCAGCATTTAGAGCTGAATACGGAACAAATGATCATTGGCAAACCATTAAGTCGTTAATTGAAAAAACCATTGAATATAATAGACCCCTGATACTTGTCTTTGTTGACTTTGAAAAAGCATTTGATACGGTCAATCAAAGTGAAATGCTCCAAGCTCTAACACAATGTAGAATAGATCACCGATACATATCCCTCATCAAATACATCTATCAACATGCTACAGCCTGTGTAAGACTTAACGAAGATACTGAGACCTTTCGTATTGAAAGAAGCGTTCGGCAAGGAGACAACATGTCTCCTAAATTATTTACAACTTTGCTAGAATACGCTTGTAAAACAATAGATTGGAACGAAAAGGGCATCAATGTAGATAAAAATTTTTTAAACAACCTTGAATTTGCAGATGATATCGTTCTTATTATAGACAGCTTTCATCAGGCACAGATAATACTCCAAGAACTCTATACTGCCACAAAAAGACAAAAAGACAAAACGATTTGGTCTTAAAATAAATTTTTCAAAAACACAATTTATCACAAATTATGACAGTAGGAGACAAAGCTATTGAGCCAGTTGACTCATATAAATACTTGGGCCATGAGATCAGAATAAGTCGAGACAACCAAACAATCGAGCTGAAGAGAAGAATAAACCTCGCTTGGGCTGCATTTGGAAAGATAAGGGATATTTTTAGGTCTAAGATTCCAATGTGTCTAAAAAGAAAAGTGTTTAATCAGTGTATTTTGCCAGTGACGACCTAAGGCGCAGAAACCCTAACGCTCACAAGAACAACAGTGAGTAAACTACAAGTTGCGGAAAGAGCAATGGAGAGAATAATATTAGAGAGATTTCTCTACGTGATAAAATACCCAATGCTACCATACACAAAAGATCAGGAGAAGCAGACGTTATTGAAAGGATAACAACACTAAAGTGGAACTGGGCAGGTCATGTAGCAAGATCAGTTGATGACCGGTGGATAAAAAGAGTTTTGGAATGGAGACCCCAAATAGAAGACCCCAAGCTTACAAAAATAGAGGTCGACCCCCAACGAGATGGACAGATGACATAAAAAGAGTGACTACAAATTGGATTCAGATGGCGCAAAATCGGACTAAGTGAAAAGGCATGCGAGAGGCCTATGTTCAGCAGTGGACGTTAGAGGCTAGTTCATGATGATTATGATTACTATTATTCACTCCCGAATATACACCAAATTAGAAGAATACCTGAGTGAAGTTCAATTTGCATTCAGAGTAGGATTCGGAAGGAGGAAAGCACTTTTTAGTTTGCAAGTCCTAATACAAAAAGCCAGGTATGCCAACTGCGATGTGTATATATGTTTCATTGATTTCAAGAAGGCATTTGATAAAGTTTTTTGGCATAAACTGATAACTAAAAAAGTAGATTATTTCTTGAGATCCACAAGGAATCTACGTTCCTGTAATGGGCTTTATACCATATATTAAAAAATTAGCTAGCTTCTACAGAACATAAACTATCTTCTTAAACTTCCCAGGATAAATAATCAACTATTCTCCAGAGGTTAAGTAAAGACAAAGAAATTATTAACACCATAAAAAGCAGAAAATTGGCTTACTTTGGTCACATTATGCATAATGATAAATACCGACTTCTACAGTTGATTCTACAGAACAATATTGAGCCTAAGAGAGGCTGTGGACGTAGACGTATATCCAGACTGACCAATCTTGGAAAATGGACTGATCTAACGCAAATTGATCTATTTTGAACTGCTGTAAATTGAATAAGATTGTGTCTACGATGACTGTATGGAAGCAACATACAGTCCTCGTAGACACACCGTCTCCGGACTAGCAACTTCAACGTGGAGTCATATGTAGCCATATTACCTTATCCAACGGTAACTTTAACATCTTAACATATTATAAGAAATACTGTAAACCAAATGTAACTAATTATTTGTTAACGAGCTTTTACTCATATTTTTAGTGGCTACATTCATGTACTCCTAGACACTGATGATGGAATATGGATTCCGAAAACGTGTTGATGATTTATCCTGGGAAGTTTTAGAAGATAGTTTATATTCTGTAAAAGCTAGCTAATTTTTCTTATTCCATGTTAGTTCGCAGATCGTTAAAATAATCTTCAGGTGATGTCTATCAATGACTATTTGAATAAATCCATTAGTGACGTATTTTGAATTACTGTCATATGTCATATCCTTAGTTGATCCCCAGATGTTTCTTTAATTAAATCTTGTTCATACCTGCCCTATAGGCATAACATAGGACTTTTTATATCAGCTATTGTGATGCCCATCTGGGTTGAAGATTTTTCTGTCTTTTTTAAAATACTGAAGATTCAGCAGTTATTTTAGAACGAGCATTTCAAAACTTATCTTCTACGCAAGATAATAAAGCTGAAAAAATCTCTCAGCTTATAGGTATCCAATAAAAGATAGATAGAACTACTACTAGATAAACCAAAAAATAGGTTAATAACTCACAAAAAAGACTAATTTAACAATGGATAATCTAAGCAAATTCTAAGTAATAAACATTATATTTTTAAATGAAAAATCAATATAGGTTTTTTAAATTTTCATATAATCACAAAATAAAATAAATACAAAAAACTATAGAACTTTCTAATTAATTGGGCCACTATGTAAAAGATTTTTCTTTCGCTTTATTTCTTACTGATTATAGTTATATCGCAGAACGGTATCTGCTTTTTTAACAATTCTCTTGAAAGAGTACATCGGTAACAAACTGACAATTTTTTAAAATTAAAGAACGTTTCTCTGAATGAAGAATGATGGATGTGAATTGAAAAACGTTCTAGAGAAGCTTTTGATTTAAGACATAGATTAGGAACTACTTATTTAAACAATTCAGGAAGCTCTACGTGGTAGTTTTGATGTTTCACCTTTTTAATAGATGACTATATGTATATCATCAGTCAGTGTCCTATAGAGTACAAGATCAAGATAGCTACAAAATAGACACAAACAGTTGAATTTATAAATTTTGCGTAACGTTAGTAAAAAGAAAGCCCAAAAATAGATAATGAAAAACTATTGAATTAATTTGATTAATATTGAATTATTGGCCATTGTTCTATCTCACCAAAGTTTGTTTAAAGCTGCACTGGACAGTTGTAGTTGCGATACTTCAACCTGATTTTTTAAAATTTACTTTATAATATAATTAATTCTAAAAATATGGTATTTATGATTTTCATCATATGATCATACTTTGCTATTTTTAATCCTGAACTGTGTAGAGCAGTTTTTGATCTGAATCTATTATTTGCTTTCATTGAATTAAAAAACCGAATTAGTAATAGCTAGTAAAAACTAGAAAGGAAAAAAATAATTATTTGCTATAATTTCTAGTTTAAAAAGCAACTTAGTCTGAGAGCCCACTTCAAGATCACTACGTTTATAACAACTCCAAACTCAAATTTTAAATTACATTTAAAATTCGGAGAATACGGTGATAATAGATTTCCAGTCAAATATTGGCCATAAATATTTGAACAAAAATTTTATTTTGTTCATTTATTTTTGAAATAAATTACGCTGCTCTTGACGTATATGTATGTTTTTTATATCAGATTAAAGCTGATTTTTTTTAATGAGATATAAGGTTGATTGCGAAAAATGGTCGCAAATTAGGGTTGCGAGTCGTTAAAAACGCGAAGTATTAAAGATCAAGTAAAAGTAGAGAGAAACGCCACTGTATTGAAGTGTCAGTTGTATGAGTAAAGCATGAGTCGATTAATAGGACTTTTTATTACAAAATAGTGTCAGCCATTTTTTAGTACAGTTTTTTTTAACAAACATAATGGGTTAGGTTAATATTATAAATAACAATAAAGTACATAAGAATACCTAATCAAGATAAAAAATAACAAAGAAAGTCTAGTTATTTAAAAAGAAGATATACGAAAATAAAGAAAAAAATTCCAAAATTAGCAAACCTATTTTTTAATCCATAATTATTACAATAACTGTACGAAAAGGGACGCCGGAGCGATGTCGTTATGGAGTATGTCAAGGTCGATTCAGACACATTAGTCCTGTCACAGTCTCGGCGCAGAACCGGTCCTGTTTGGTCATAGAACTATTAATTATTTGACAGCTGGGAAACTGTTCGTCGCCTGATGAATGTGAATGCCGGCGCCATATTTCGATTAAAGAATATTTTGTATGACGGAGTATAAATTTATACTGCATTTCTATTGGTGGGCGAGGGGTTGTCAAATCTGTGATATTTTAACCTCACTTTATGCCATTCGATCTTTGAACTGTGGTTTTGTTTGTTTTTATAAAAATTTTGATATGGATCCAGTTAATATTATTATTTTTGAAACTGATGATGAAGATTTTGAAGAAGGAATATCTAGGATAAGGCATCCTAAAACTTTTAGAATTGGGTATGAATTAGATATACATATTTATGTAGCATTTGAATTCAATTTCTGTATATGTAAAATTGTTACATCTTTTTTTATCCATTTTATATTAATTTTGTAAAGTATAATAATATAAACGTAGATAAAATATTAGATAAAGATAAAGTAGATAAAATACTTTCAATTGTAAACAAATTTTACAGTTATGACCATAGATAAATAATATAATAGTAGAAATAGATAGGCAACTCAATGTATAAATTTCGTTCATTAGGCCCCTTGCGGCTGGGGTCAATACTAATCATCTTTTGGCGGCAAATTCGAATGAACACCCCTTACATACATACCCTTTAGCGCCTCTTGTGGGCTATTTCGTTACTAATTAAAATTTATTGGAAAATAAGGATATAAGATGCACAATTTTTTCTAGATAAACGTATATTTATTTGTTGTTTAAGATAAAACAGTTATAAAATAATTACATAATATTTATTACACATATTTGCAGAAGTTAAATACTATTATTTTTTGCTTTCTGACAACTTACTATCATTCTTTTTGTAATTTTTCCATGATTTGTACACAACGAACAATACAATAATTCACTATGTTTAGTTTTGTTACTAGCACAACACAAAAATTCTTTGCTACAATAGGTAACTCAAAATAAACTTTAAAAATTAAGTAACCAAATTTAAATTAAAATTACTAAGAATAAATGCAAACGAAAGTTAAAGATAATAAAATAAAATTGAAAACTTGTAAACAAACGGAAGCTGTCATTAATTTGGATTGACAGAATTGACATTGCTTCGTTTGATTATGTTATTTGGTTTATGATTGGTTAAAGTCTTCGTGAGAGAGATAGGCTGTCATTTTTCTTTATTAACTCGCTGGGGTCAAAGTGATGGGGGAATGAACCAAGTCGTTCATATAAGGGAGAGCGCCCACCAAAGTGGCGTGGCAGTGGCAAGTAGCAAGTAGCACGCGTCTAGCATAATGTAACCAATCCTAACGAATGATTAGAATTAATGACGTTACTGTCATTTTGGTGTAAACTGAATCATTCGTTTTCATTGGTAGACACGTGCTACTTGCTACTTGCCACTGCCACGCCACTTTGGTGGGCGCTCTCCCTAAGATTCCAGGCCATGGTTATGACAACTGCCAAATGTCACTGTCAATAACAATTTGAACTAATTTTGAGGCTGTCAGATCTACTATTTCGTTTTACCTCAGTGTTCTGTGGTTATACCTAGAATAACTATTCCGCTGTCGTTTTCACAATGTAGAACGCTCGAAAGGTTATACTTGGAATAAACTCAACTGTAAGTTATACTCAGAATAACTATTCTCTAATTTATACTTTGATTGTAGAACCGGCCCTTAATGACAGTGCATATTATTTTATAAATTTTTAAAGCCTTTATTTCTTTAGAAGCAGTGTTGTATCTTTATTAAATAAAAAAATATTCATTTAATAAATGTATCTTTATAAATTTATAAACCGGTAATGTATGACGTATGCCTATTTGTTCTAATGCATTTATATATTTTTTGTTTGTAAATCATCTAAAATATAGGATCCCTCAGTCAGTTTTCCTTGTCACTCAGAAACAAGATAAGGTGGTAGCGGTGGCACCATTTCCTTTTGATTTAGTTCTACTCTTTTTATTGACTTTGCTTTCGGTTAGCACTGTTCTTCGCGCAACTGCTGATTATCTTTTCTATCCCGTCAAGTTTATTTTAGGTTACAGTTCATCGTTTATCAGATGGTGGACTTAAACATAACTATTTTTTTATGCAGATACTATTGTTTTCATAAGAGAGAAAGGTGGAGAAGGAGGACAATAAAATATGATCTTGAAATGTAGTTTTTCATAATTATTATTTGTTATTCTGCTATTTTATACTACAATTCTGCTATTGATAATATTTACTTTTTTACTTAAACCAAGAATTTAGTGTAAAACTTGATGATTTAAAATAAAAAATTGTAACGGTAAGACTAATAAAGAGAATTGAAGTACTATTGTAAAAATATTACATCAATCAACTATGGGAGCTTATCGCCTATACCTTGCCTAGCTTAGTATCTCAAGGGTGAGTTCGTCTTGTCTTAAAATAGGGATTGAACCTGAGTTCTTAGCTGATAGCAAATAAGACAAATTTTAACCAAACATATTTATTAAAAAGAATAAAAAAAAAACAATAATTAACCCTGCCAAAGCTTAACAATTAATTCTTCTTCTTTGAGTGCCTCTCCTATCGGAAATTGGATATCATTAAGGCGATTCTAATTTTATTAAATGCTGTTTTGAATAATTCGTTAGTGGTACAGCCAAACCACTCTCTTAAATTTCTTATCCAGGACATTCTTCTACGGCCTGGATTTCTGCGTCCTTGGATCTTTCCTTGCATTATATTTTGTAGCAACGTATACTTTTGTGCTCTCATCAGGTGGCCTTAGTATTCAAGTTTTCTCTTTTTTATATTCATAATAACTTCTGGATCGTTATTTATTCTGCGTATTACCTCTTCATTTGTAATTCTATTCAACCAACTTATTCTTATTATACGGCGGTATCACCACATCTCAAAGCTTTTAAGATTTTTAATATTCCTCTGTTTAAGAGTCCATGCCTCAACACTGTAAAGCAAAGTACTGAATATATAGCATTTTAACATTCTAATTCGTAGATGAATACTAATATCACGATTACAAAATAATTTTTTCATTTTTATAAAGATAGACCTGGCAATTTCAATTTTATCTCGTGATTTTGGTCACCCGTTTCATTAATGAGGGTTCCCAAGTATTTGTCTTACTTTTTCAAGTTGGGTACCGTTTATTGTGATACTGGTGTCATGAATTGGATTCTTACTGAAGGTCATATATTTGGTTTTTTTGACTTTCATCCTTATGCCGTAGTTACTACATATCTCATTCATACTTTCAAATAGATGTTGTAGATCTTCCACTGTTCTTGCCATTATCACAGTATAGTCAGCATATCGAATGATATTGATAACTTCTCCATTGACTATTATCCCTTCGTTTGCATGTGAGAGAGCTTCGTGGCATATTTGTTCGCTGTAGATATTAAACAATTAATAAGTGATACTAACAATTAATAAGTGATACTTATTGCTTCGAAGGCCTGCTTGTGTGTTCTAGCTGTTAGGTCCTTTAATTAAATGTGTCTTCTGGAGAGCTGCAATCACGTGTCGGTGAATGTCCTGATTAAGTTGTTAAGTCCTCAAATGTATATGGTCATAAAATACCGATGTCAATAAACCCAATAATCCCAATAAAGCTGCCAATATGCCCAATAAACTAAAATATAAGGAACAGCTTGTATTAGTGACACATCAAAAAGGGGTTTAACTTCCTTGCCATCTTACAGAATTACAATTGAACAAATAGCGTATGGAAAGGATAAAATGAAATATAATTGTTACTACTTAGTTAAATTCTGTTAAAGAGTCCTAATGCATATATCAGAAAAATGTGCTTTCGAAAGAAAGTAAGATTACAAATATTTGAAATGCTGTCATAATTATAAAATAAATATCACAATAAAAGCACTTATCCCAAGAGAATTTGTAGACCGTAAAATGAGTCTTTTAATAATTTTTGCCTATTATAAATTTTATTCCAAAAAGAGACAAAAAATAATCCCACCATTAAAGTGATTGACAGAAAATAGGAAGGGACTGACAGAATGAAGTTAGCACAGATGTCATAGGATGTCAACATAGAACAGAATATTTAGTCTGCCGGACAGAAAGAGAGAGGGCGAATATTTATTCTACGGGACAGAAAGAGAAAGAAAATAAAGACAGAGGAAGAAGAGAAAAAAACGGGGAAGGAAAAAGAGCGGGCCCCAACTACTTTTTAAATCAAAATTAGTAAAAATTAAACTGAAGATAAACAAATTAATGAATTAATAAAGAAATTAAAATGAAATAATTATTTAAATATAAATTAATAGAGATGTGACATTTATAACGTTACAAAATACAGTTAAAATATGTTGTAGGAATTTACCTATATACAAATAAGCAGTAAAATATTACATAAAAACAAGGACAACGAAACACTTATCTGATTTACAAAAATACGAATATAAGGTCACTGTTTTAGTGATTTTATTTATTTTATATAATCTAATTTTACACGCACCTCGTAAATCTACTAATAAAAGTCGATAATACTCTGCAGGAAACTCGTAAATGATTAGATATTAAAAAATACAAGTCGCTGTAATAAAACGTCTATGAGTAACCGTTTTATAGGTTAGTTGTGTCTGTAAGTGGTATCTTGAATTACAAATTTCTCTCTTTTAGTACATTTTAATATCCTATGTATATTTTAATATTAAGTAGTAGTCGACAATATTGAAAAATTAATTACGTTATATGGGAAATAATATTCATATAAGTTAACACAACATAACTTACTCATTGTAGCACAGTACAGAAACTTATAATCACGTTTACGAGTAAAAAATACTTAAATAAGAATGAACGCTTGCATTCAAAAACATTTTCAAACAACAGTAGGTTATGTGCAAATGCTCGACTCTTGGCAACTCGTGTTCTGAGATCAATGGTTTTCTGTGTTACCTGTGTGACACTGAAAGACCTTTTTAGGGTTTGCTTAGTTCGTCCAGAAATCGTCCACAATTGAAGCGGAGGTTTTTGATACCAAATTATTTATAGATGAAACGGAAAAAAACATCCTGTGATATGGTACATAAAGTGTAGCGTTTATTCAGATAGGATCTGAAAGAGACGGGAAGAATTCGTCGAACAAAAAGGTGATCATGAATAAAGAAGTTTTTATGTTAGTGCATAGAGAATTGCCTTAAATTAAAATACGAAATTATGCAGTCAGCCTGCATGAAAAAGTTTTCTCTCGCGTCGTTTCTACAGTCAGTATAAAATCACCGTTAATACTGTTCCTACGTGTATCATCCACAGATATGTACAACTCAAACCACAGTTTAACCACAAACAGTTAGGACACTCTTAGTTGGCGCCTTTGAAGTATAAAAGTATCCAGACGCCATATTGAAAACAGACTAGATCAGTTACGGACTGGCACAAGTGGTTAGAACAAAGACGTGTTTATATTATTTCAAAGTTAGTAAACAAGGAAATTTGAATTAATTACAATCGACAATATATTAATTTAATTTAATTATTATTATCAAAATGTTTTATTTATTTTATATAAAAATAAATCTTTTCTACCATAGCCAAATAAGAAACTGAAAAACTTATATTCCAAAACAACAAATTATTTCGGGAGGCAATTTTGTGTGTAAACTAATTTAAATAGACTTACTGTTAACTTCTACAACAATAATTTAACAAAATTAAACTTACAAAAAACTTTAACAAGTAAAAATGATATTATATATATATATATATATATATATATATATATATATATATATATATATATATATATATATATATATATATATATATTTCTAAAACAATCTTGACAAAAGTTTAGGGTGATACTACGTTCCTTACAATTTGCTCTCTTACAGTCATCACATGATTTCATGTCTTTATGTTTCGGACAAAAATGACGTCTTGTTTGCTTAGCAGATTGTCGATTTGAAAGTTCCTCAGTTGGGTTTCTTGAACTCTTGTCTTGATCTGTTCCAAGAATTTTTATGATTGTGGTTTTTAAATCATTATTAGAGAGCTGTTTCATATCTTTTCTTCTTTTCAGATGTTCATTCAAAAGACTTTAACCGAGTAATATCGTTAAATGTTTTTGAGACAAAGACCATTGACTATTTGCGCTTTTATAAAGAACATATGCATTTTTTCTTGTTATATGTTAACATAAAATACAGCCAGGGGCCATCTTTTTTATTATAAGTTTTTTACCTGCCTTTTTAAATTGCATTTACTACAGTTTCTATCTAGTAGAATGGTTGTGAATTTAAGATGTTTTTAGTAGCAATGGTACTTGTTTCTTTTTAAAGTATTTCATACAGTTCTAGCAGTACCTAATACCAGTTTCTTTTGAAATTAGAACGTGCTGTTACAAGGAAAATTAATTTCAGTTAGACTACTTACGGCAGTTTTAGGCTGTTCCTGTTCTTCATTAATTGCACGAGCTGGTTAATTTTCAAATTTAAAAATAATGTTGTGAATTGCAGATTTTGATGGTACAGGGCTTTCGAATGAAAACGAAAATATAGCGGTTACATCGTTGGCCCTACTTACAGAGTAGTAAGTTGTTCAGTTGTAAAGGTTACCATTTTCCTAACTGGAAATATTAATTACTTTATTTTTTTTGCGAATAAAACCAGAATTAGTATTTATTTATTTATTAACGGGATGTTTCCATTTTTTACAAAACAATTAACAACATAAAATATCCTAACCATAACATAAATACTAAAACTAAATATTAAATAATTATTAAATATTGTTAAACAATTATTAAATTACATAAATTAAATTTTTATAAAAATAATTTTAAAATGAAATTAATATCCCCAAGTTATAAAACTCGACGATAAAGATATAAACAAACAAATCACGACAGATGACTCGACTACACGTCACATTAATACCCAATTAATACCAGTCGGGTGTCACTAGCGTTCTGTCTGTTTTCAATATGGCGATATGGCCTGCGTTAAATGATGCGCGTACTTTTTCCCGCCTGTCGAGTGTCCATACTATTTCTTTTTTATACTATGCTCAAACTGAACAGGCCAACCTCTGTAATGCGCATTCAATGCCTGACAAGCGCGCAGGTCAACTGAATGTTAACACAAAAATTCAATAGTCGTAAAGCCAACGCAGCGTTTAACGCGCGTTTAGAACTAACGTTGTTCAAAACGTGACGCTCCTAGAATATATTTAAAACGCCGCATGTGCAGCACGTTTCTAGTTACTAGGAGAGATATTTGATCGTACACATGTTCACAATCAAGCGCGGTTTTGCCCTGTTTACATCGCTGAGCGTGTTGAAAAGTGATCTGTCTACAATGGAAGTTGAAAATTTTGATACGAAATTGTTAATCGATAAAGTGCAAAAAATCCCCAACTCTTGAGGTCATAATGAGAGTCGCCGTTAATTTAATATAGTCAAGTATCTGTATTATATTATAAGAATTTTATTAATTTTTTAGCTTCTGGCTTCTTTGGTAAGCTTGTTGTAGATTTTATGGTGTTTTATGAGATTTAAGTTTATTTGTAGGCTTTTTATTGTGAAAAAATTAATATTAGGAATATTTTGAACTCTCTTTGAACAATATTTTGGTGTTCAAGAAATTATAAATAAGGTATGCTTAATTAGAGAGTGTTCTGCGAAAGAGATTTGAGCCTTGAAATGAAACTTCGCCTGATGAGATGTTACGTACTTTCTGTGCTGTTCTACGGAATGGAGTCATGGACGTTGAAAAAGATTGATACCAAAAAATCAGAGGCATTTGATCTATGGATGTATCGCAGAATCCTGAGAATATCATGGATCGAAAGAGTCACAAATGTCGAGGTCTTGAAAAGAATGAATAAAGAAAAGGAAGTCATATTTACGATCAAAAAACGAAAACTGCAATACTTGGGACATATTACAAGAGGCGAAAGATATAAACTGCTTCGAATAATTATACAAGGGAAAATAGCAGGAAAAAGGTCCATAGGAAGAAGACGAAACTCCTGGCTAAAGAATCTACGGGAATGGTATAGCTGTAGCAACAACGAATTGTTTCGGTCAGCAGTTTCAAAAATACGTATAGCCCTGATGATCGCCAACCTTCGGAACGAAGATGGCACTTGAAGAAGAAGAAGAATTATTAAGAAAAATAGTAAACGAAAACAAAGCTTACTTTTCTCTCACCTATGTATTACATTATAAAAACATACTGGAGATCGTAAATTAGGGTGTACAAGACTATTACCAGACCAACAGTATGTTATGGATGCGAGACATAGATGATAACAGAAGACACAAAACGAAAGCTAGAAGTCTTTAAACGAAAAGTCCTAAGGAAGAATTTTGCATCTATTAACGAAAGTGGAGTATGGAGATCCAGGTACAACCATGAACTCTACAAACTGTTCAAAGATGCACCGATCTCAAAATTCGTTAAATTTCCAAGACTTCGACGGGCTAGTCATTTAGTGAGAATGGAGACCTAAAGATTGCCAAAAAGAGTCCTAAATAGTAAAAGTAGGGCGTAAGATCAAAAGAAAGGTCACGGAAAGGATGGGAGGATGAAGTGACAGTGTTTGCAAGATCAGCAAGTGACCGGCAAGGTTGGAGGCATAGTTTGGAGGAGGACAAGACTCGATTTAGCTTGTGATATGAAAAAGGTGATAATGATTTAAGCTGTAGCGCCATTGGAGAGAGATGTTTAATTATTATTGAGTCACTACTTAATACTCAGCCATATTCATAGACCTCCTGTATTTTTTAGGGACTTTCGCTAGGAATAATTTATAAGGTGAATATAAAATGCGTTTTGCAGTTGCTGGTTGTTTCATGGTTTTCTCAAAAACTCGGTAGTGAAAAAACTGTGGATTATTGTTTGTTGCCGTGAAAAGAAATTTAATACTAAAACCTCAATGAATTGTTTCAACTTTAAGCCGGAAGACTTTGAAAGAAATTTGCAGCTTGAATTGCTGCAATATAAATTAAAGAAAGGACCTAAGCTGATGTTTTCCGTTTTCTTCATCTTCCACGATCAAAAAGTTTATTCATAAAACAACCTAGAAGGCAGGGAAGGCTTTCCAAAAGAGTCGAAGAGGATTGTGAAACAGATAATTACACAATCTCGTTCAATCTCGAATGTATTTTAGATTTAAGAAATTAACCCTAACACTCAAAAAAGATATGAGAAATAAAAGAAAATTAAACAAAAAAGTAACTTGAAATAACTTAAAAACCTTGTGTTTTATTTGTTTTATTGATTTTATTACAGATAATTATCACTCATTTTCAACTGTTCACTTGCAACAAGACGATTGCTTGATCCCTTCCTTGAGACTGGTGCCAGATAGAACAAGCCAATAAAAAGGGAGCTCGTAAGATTTACGAAAGTTACCTTTCTAGGATTAAAAAGCGAAAAATACAAAAAAAAATAAAATTCAGAAATTTATTTTACAGATTTATTTTTGTTCTTTGTATTGTTTTAATCTGCAATATTACTTTTTATTATTATTCTTCTAAATGTGCCCATCTTCTAGAGATGTTGGCGACCACATTGACTCATCTTATTCTATTCACAGCAGCTTGAAATAGATCAGTTAACGTTAGACCAGTCCATTTCGTAAGATTGGCCAGCCAGACTGTACGCCTACGTCCAGAGCCTCTCTTACCCTCAACCTTGCCCTGTATAATCAACTGTAGAAGCCGGTATTTATCATTACGCATAATGTGGCCGAAGTAAGCTAATTTTCTGTTTTTTATGGTGTTCATAATTTCTTTACCTTTTCTTAGCCTTGTTACTTGAGTGGTGTATATATGAGACCCTCAAGATAAGTCAACAGCACCACATTTCAAATGCCTGCAATCGTTTTTGTTTAGACTTTTTATTGCCAATTAAAAATTTATTGTATTCCGAGCGACGATGTTCTTACGGAGAATATTTAAAATCACTCTCATTGTGACGTCATGCGCGAGCTCGTCACAATTTTGCGCTCGGGAGTATCATACCTGTTATTCTTTATACTATGGGGTAGAATACTGGAGAGGGCAAATGAGTGAAGAGGTAAGGCCGACCCAGAGACTAATTTCGCTAATGACGGGAAGAGTGTGAGGCAAGGCATGATGTGACGGAGTGAACGATGTCACTAAATTCGAACCTATGAAGCTGAGTCAACTGTATACATAGTCCGTAATAGTCCATAATTATTATTTGATATGGCATGGCTGCTTTCGTAGCTTTATTTCTAGGTTCAGAAAGGCATAGTCCGACAAATGCCTTTACTGTGGTCTTTTATTGTGACTCACACGATTTTGGAGTGCGAGTGTTTTATGTCCAAAACTTTTTCTCAAAAATTAGTTTATGCAAAAATTTCAAGTTCAGGATTTATGTTTTCTAATTCCGTGTGACCAGATTTATTTATTTAAAAAAGGCGATATCATAAAATCTAAAAGTCGTTTTGGAAGGGTTTAGGTAAATATTCTAATGTAATAAAATTTGTTATTCCATATATAAGTTTAAATTGATGATTGGTTTCGACAAAATATCGTTTCAGAAACCGGTGTAATAAACAAATGTTTATAAATTTGTTAATTTATCATTAACATTAGTTTTAGGAGATTAATGTTAACAATATTTGTTAACATTAATCCACGTTTTAATTTATTTTTTTTTTAAATTTCTAAATACCTTTAAATGTAGTAAAATTTTCAATATAATATTGTCCAGTAAATTATTATCACCCAGTAAAGCGAAATAGACCGGTACGGCGTCACCTATCATAAACGATATATTGTCGTTATTCATTATGTTTTAAGTGTGGGAATACGAAAAGCAAATTACTAAACAGCTTGTGAACTAGACTGATATATGCCATTGTTTTCTAGTTTTTACTTATTAGGTGATTGCCGTAAGTAGTAACAAGACCGCCGATTCTTTTATTATATTTCATTAGCAAAGAATCATTTTGTTTGTTGTAAGATCCTACCGAAAATTCCGATGTTAACATCCCACAACTCATTAAAAGTGTCATAGTATACGATACGTGACATGAGAGAAAACTAGTAATTTGGGGAAGTAGATGGTTCTTTTTTGGTACGATAATTTTGTGTTAGGAAGAATATCGCCATTGTTTTATTAGGTACTATTTTGTTTATTATATTAATTATGGGAAACCATTTAAACAAATTTTTTATGACGGTAACAATTTTTGGCTAATATCTACAGTTATTTAAATAAATTTAGGTTTTATTTACGCATGTTTTTGAGAAATTGTTTTTGTTCCAAAAAAGTTATTTAACAGTTTCTTTCCCAATATTTGTTAAAAAATATTCCAAGCGGAACGTAGATAATAAATAAAGTAATAATATATTTGTAATATACTTATTTTTTCTTCAAACGTCAAATAATGATGACATTACTTATCTAACTTGATCCTGTCAAAGTTTGATGTCTCCGCCGGCAGCAGTTTTTTTCCCATTTCTTTACGGCGGAGGGAAAAATATTGTCATGGCAACAATATGAAACATGTCACAAAGCAACAATACGAATGTCATTAACAACAATTAAACATCATTTTTATTTATAGTAATATTAAAAGTACAATTAGTTAATGAGGCATTTTCAAAATTGAAACCGTGGAAAAATGTTCCCGACTCTTGATACGCATTGGTAATTGTTGCTGATATTGATGGTCGAGAACAACTTTCAGCAATCATTCCCGATGTTGGCGAATCATAAGGGTTTAAAATTCTTTGAGCATTATCGTTCTTATTTCTTATTGAATCCTCGATATATCCTTCGGCAACCAATTAAAAGTGTTGCTGAAGTTCGTCGTAAAGAGTGACCCGTGTATGCGCTTGCATCGTTTAAATTTAAATAACTGGCTACTTTTTGGGCTACTACGCTGATCGAATGTATTCCCATGACGCTTCGGTAACACTTTCCATTTTGGTACTTGATAAAAAATCGGTTTTCTGTGAAATTTTCCGGCCGCAGTGATGCATACTTTTTATACAGTTTAATGTAGTTTTGACCAATTATCGTAAAAGATCTAATTTGTCGTGTTTTACTGTCTGGGATTTTGATAATTATTACATTTTCTTTATCCTCAATGTCCACAGTCTTCATTTTTACCATTTCGTCGCATCGACAGGCGCCGCGCCAGTAACCCCAATTAACAAAACAATCTGAAATATTTTGATAATTTAGTAGAGTATACTACATGCTTTGCAATATAATTTTTTTTACCTTTAATTCTAAATACAACTTACCTGGCGCTTCAAACAAAAATTTATCAAACTCGTCTTTAGTGAAAACTTTAGACTTCTTTGCAGTATATCCTTCGCTTGTTTTTTTCAGAAAGGCAAGTAACTTTAAAAATTTGCTTATATCTACATTTTTTCTAATATGTAACAATAAAACACTGAAAACTTTGTTTTCAAACTTCCACAAAATTTATTTTAAATATTATCACTACAGCTGTTTCGGCTGATTGCCTTTCTCAACTTGAGAAAGGCAATCAGCCGAAACAGCTGTAGTGATAATATTTAAAATAAATTTTGTGGAAGTTTGAAAACAAAGTTTTCAGTGTTTTATTGTTACATAAAATGAATTTCCATCAAGTAACGGTCGAATCCATCAATTTTTTCTAATAACTAACTCGAATTTTATCATAGAGTATCGTGACCACATAGTAGAAGAATTTCCATTTATTTTCATTTTCCATTATATTAAAATATGCCAGTAAAACGTCTTCGGTAACTTGCCGTACTCCTTTTGTATCGCACCACTCTTGGAAGTGCTTGTACGCTAACCGATACTTTATTTCGGACTTGGAGGGACCCAAACGTGCTACTGCATCATTAGTAGACTGAGTTATCATTCCATCTAACTGCATATACTTCAGCTTCTTTGTCAAAAACGAAGTCGAGCGACCCTCTATCTTTTTTAGCAATCATTTTTGATGTTTCTAGTGGACACTTTTCAATCCTGTTTTGTCGCACTGTGCCAGTTGCATAAATTCCATTTTCTTTCAATATTGTGAACAGCTTATACGAGGAAAAGAAGTTGTCAAAAAATACCCTGTGATTAGAGGGAGTTTCTACAACACTTAATTTTAATACAACACAGTTATTTGTTTACTACATCAGTACCCAAGCCTAAATCTGATTTAGTTTCCCTACAGTGCTAGCAGCACTGTAGGGAATAAACTGAAATAGGTATCCATCAGATGAACAGAGGCACCATCACTTATACCCAAAATGGGGCTTTTTCTTTAAAAACATTTTTGCAGAGAGTGCCTTCCAAAATATGGTACCATTTGTTCGTCTATAGATGAATTTCATGCGAAAATACCAAATTGCAGGAATTTTTGATTCATTGTGTCGAAAAAAGGTTGAAATTTTGCAAATTTATCATTTTTTTTGTATTATCGCTTACGTGAATATACTTTTTGATACGCCAAAATTGATTTCTCATGCAGTTTCTAATGAATGTCACGTTCTTATTCTGGTCCTTGCTTCAGTACATATCCATTTATGGCAAGGTGTGATATCCTGTAAGACTGACTAAGACTAACCCTAAAAACCTTTTCAGTGATTCATTTGTCCAATGAAAATCGTGACAGTTACTATCGTGAGCATATTTTAGAGTAAAATTAACAATAAGGTTGTAAACATTATCATCGAAGAAGAGCTGGAAACATTCGTAAGGGGTTTTTCGGCGACACGATTCTTAATTTCTATCCCTTTTCAATTTCATATGATTGTTGTGCTGATGAAAATGTCGGATCAGTTTATGTAGACCATTTTGGAGTTGTCACTCTACACACTTTACCGTACCAAATGTACCGGCAATCTCTCGAATCTCATTGTCACATACAACGTCACGTAATAGATGAAAAACTAAAAAATAGTGAATAGGTTACCTGTTACAACATCCTCATCAATCATTCCTTCATCTCTCAATTCGTCACAGTCCGGAGGTATTATACCTTTTTCTGCGACCCCATCATCAATATCACTGAGATTCTCCAATTCGACTTCTAATTCCAATACAGTTAAGGCCCTTTTAGGGTTATTTTTCCAAATTGACATATTTATTGTCTACAACACTACACAACCTTCCAACCCCATATTATAATAAAACTGAATACCAGAATATCCGTTTTTCTAACACATAAAAAGTAATACAGAAATAGCACGTGTGCGCTGTGAAATAACTGTGGGTGTATCATCTTGAAAATCCTGACCAAACAGATTTTCGAAGTCGACTTCCGCCAATGGTTCGTTATCGAACCATTATTTTTAAACACGAGATTTGATGACTCAAAAATTTTTTTGTTTGTATGTTTATAACAATTGACGTACAAATAGGTTTAGAAATTCAAGTTTTAATTTATTTGACCACAAAAGTGGTTTACCAATAAAATTACTACACTAAAAATAAAGTTAACAAGGAATCTACGTTCCTGTAGTTGGCTGTATCTTCTTCTTTGGGTGACGTGTCCGTATTCAGACGTTGGCCGTCATCATGTTTACAATTTCCTGAAACCTTTCTCTGTCGGCTGCTGCGCTAATAATTCTTCTACTGTGGAAGCACACCATTGTCTAATATTACGCAGCCATAAAAGTTTCTTTCGACCAATCCATCTCTTTCCTTCCACTTTTCCTTGCATTATAAGGCGAAGTAGATTGTATTTAAGTCCTCTAATTATATGGCCGAAGTATTGTTTTTCTCCTCTTTATGTTTATGTGTAATACTACCTAAATGAAAATGAACACACGAACCCTTAATTCATTAATTAGGGGAGTCAAACAGGGAGATACTTTATCACCCAAACTGTTTACCTTAGTTTTGGAGGACGTTTTTAAAAACCTAAATTGGAAATATAAGGGAATTAACATCAATGGCCGCTACCTCAGTAATCTACGATTTGCAGGTGACATAATTATGATAGCTACTGATCTACAAGAAATGCAAACCATGCTTTTAGAACTACATACCGAATCTTCTAAAATAGGACTGAAAATGAATTTAAACAAAACAAAAGTCAAGCACTCCGAAGACACCGTGACAATAATAAACGATAAAGTTATAGAAAAA
This sequence comes from Diabrotica balteata, assembly GCA_918026665.1. Classification (NCBI taxonomy): domain Eukaryota; kingdom Metazoa; phylum Arthropoda; class Insecta; order Coleoptera; family Chrysomelidae; genus Diabrotica; species Diabrotica balteata. Next base: position 36,031,234 of record OU898276.1, read on the forward strand.
GTTGAAGAATATATATATACTTAGGACAAAAAATAATACTAAATAGGGAAATTCAAACTGAAGAAATAAAAAAAAGAAGAAAGTTAGCTTGGGCAGCATTCGGTAAACTGAACTATATATTCAGAAATCAACAAATTCAATTACATCTCAGATCTAAAGTTTTTGATACATGCATTATTACGATATTAACTTATGCGGCACAAATATGGACAATCACAAAAAAGAATATGAATATACTTCACAGAGTCACTTAACATGCGATGGAAAGAGCAATGCTAGGTATATCACTTAAGGACAAGAAAACAAACACATGGATAAGACAGAAAACCAAAGTCACCGATGTGGTGCAAAAATCATTAAAGTTGAAATGGGAATACGCTGGACAGCTAGGAGCGATCTAAACAAATGACACAGATCAATTTTAACCTGGAGACCATACCAACACAAAAAGCAGACCTCCTATGAGATGGACAGATGATCTGAAAAGGACTGCCAGGAAAAATTGGCTACAAGTAGCGTACAATAAAAAACAATGGAAAGGAAGACTTGAAGAGGCTTATGTTCAGATGTGGATGTGAATGGCTAGACGAAGAAGAAAAAGAAGAAGAATTGTGTTTACGAGCAGACGTTCTGAATTGATCATTTGAAGAACATCTTTATTGGAAGTGTGCGAAACCCACGATATCTTTAGGATTCGTCTATAGCACCACAATTCGAATGCTTCTAACTTGTTTAGCATTGTGGGTTTTAACGTCCATGTCTCACAACCATACAATAGGATAGACCACACGTAACATTTTAGGACCTTCTTACGAATTGTACCACATTTAGTTGGCTGTATACCATATAGTAAAAAAAATTATTAAAAATCCTTTATAAAAGGTATATATTTAAAAACCAAATCGGACTATGTTACACACAACGTTTTCGGAATCCATATTCCATCATCAGTGTCTAGGTATACATGAATGTAGCCACTAAATATGTGGGTAAAAACCCGTTAAAAATTATTTGTTTAAATTTAGTTTACATTATTTGTTATTAATTATTATGATGTTAAAGTTACCGTTAGATTTGGTAACATATGACTTCACGTGAAGTTGGTAGTTCTGAGACGGTGTGTCTACGGGGACTTTATGAAAGCCACTTGGTTGCTCATTGTAAAATTAATTTTTGTATTTAATGAGTAATCACCACCGAATAACAGCTTGAGAATAAACTAAAGTGAGAAATCGCTGCATCCCAAATAAATTTATTTTTGTAACAAATGTCCTAGTAATCCCAAATGATATCAACATTTACGAGGAAAGCGATACAGAAAATAAATAGTGGACCAGAATTGTTCCGACTGGCTGAACATTGTAGTGCTTTCTCTGCAGCAGTCGCCCACGTTCCGAGAATATATAGCACTTTAACAGTTGACAAGAGAATAACATCTATAAAATTTTATCAATTAAATACAGAAATAGAGAAGCAACAATCGCAAATCATTTCTCATATTTTGTTAGTTAAAAAAAAATGCGAAATAATCGAATTTTGTGAAATCGACCACCTGCAGATTCTTATTTATATTCTTGATTCGGGACTATTTATCTTCATTCATAACAGAAGTGCTAACTGAAATTCATAATTTATTTTTATTTCTTCACCATCTAATACAACCTTGACAAATTAAGAAGATTTAAACGTCTAATGATACAGCCAAAGAATGTTCTATATTTTACTATTTATTCATTCAACCAAAAATAAATTTTACATTTTGACAATAAAATATTACTATTATTAATAAAAGAAATTAAAATTACAATGGGGAAGCATTCAGGAACACTCTGGTACTTATGACAATACTGCAATATATATAGTCCAGTGGTGTGACAACAAAATTGTGTCTTTACTTTCAGATTATTGTGGAACTCAACCAACAGCCAAAGTGGAAAGATTCTTTCGCACCGAAAGAACTAGAAAAAAATATTTATTACCCAGACATTGTACAACAATATAACAGGCACATGGACGTTGTGGATCTGCAAGATTCCTTATTGGAATTATATCCAATCAAAATCAAAATGAAAAAATGGTATCACCGTATATTCTATCACATGTTGGATGTAGCAGTAGTCAATGCTTGGCTATTAGACAGGCAAATCAAAACACAATTTGGAAAAACTAAAGAGATTATACCACTGCTGAATTTTAAAACAATTCTAGCTGAACAACTAACTAAGAGTGGTGTTTTACAAAAAAAAAATGTAGGTCGACCTAGAAGTTCCACACCCGAACAACCAATCAAAAGAAGATGCATTGAACCTAGACCCAACATATATGTACAAACAGATCAGTTTTCACACTGACCAAACTGGACTGTAAACAGGGAAAGATGTAAGATGATAAACTGTAAGGGAAAATCAAGGGTGTAGTGCGAGAAATGTAAAGTGCATTTATGCTTTTATTCTAAAATTAGTAACTGTTTTAAGAAGTTTCACAATTTGGAATAGTTTCATACTGACAATACATCGATCTAATGTGTACAAGTTTTTATACATAATGTTCCCAAATGAGCACATATTTTTTTCTCAAAAACCGGATCATTTAAAACAAATGTGTAACGGTAAATTCTACATACATATATTAAGAGTAATTTAATATAATTTTAATTTATTTTGTCAAAAAGTAAAATAAAATAAATTCATGCAATAGAGGGTTAATATTTTAATTTCACGAAAACATAATACAAAAACATATAACTTGTTTTGCCAACATATATTAATTAACCTTTAATTTAAACATCATAGTTTGATGTAACAGTATCAAATGTAATTTTTTTGTAGATTCTAACAATCTAACAATCTATCGACATAAAAATACTATTAATCCTATCAAACACACCGCCTTTCAATTAAGGTTGTCAGATAAATTTTCTAAAATTCCTATACTAACTATGAAAGGAAAAAAATTGCTAAACAAAAATTGTTTAACCGATGTTTTTTAATAGAATTATAGTTGGGATGTTCAACAATGTATAAACTATAGGACGTTAAAATGTATTTCATATAAAACTACAGGAAGAAACATTCATAAAGAGATATGCAAAGAAATAACCAAATGCAAAAATCACTTTGTATCTTTAAAGATGAACGACAAATGTAATTTTTCTTGTAGGGTAATGTTAAAATATTATACAGGAGTTATACAAAACACATGTTCCTAAGTAATTCATCTATTTTGAGAACTAATACGATGTTCACTAACGGGGTCTGTGGTAGGCAATTAAAAAGGAATTCCTGCTGATTGTATGCAAATAGTTGTGAGATGTACATATAGTGACTAAACTGGGAAAGTAGCGAATGTGCAAAATTGACGAATCTGAGCTAATACACTAAACATCTGTGGCTGTCAAGATGTATATTCTGCAGACAAAGACAAAGAGGATACAAAGCACCAAGAAAGTGTTTTGGCAATAAAATCAGATCTCTAAGCCGTTCTGAGCACACCAAAAGGAGTTTGTGGACCATTCTTCCACGTCAGAAACTTGGCTGTATACTACCTTACTATTTACAATCTTAAAGATGCCAGTGTTACCTGTTGTGTCTTGGACGAAACAGAAGAAAACCGGGGCTGTATAGAGATATCCACATGCATTTGTACTTATTTGATGGGCCAAACAAATACAGAATTTGTCAGAATGATGTCGATAGCTGCGGAGGACAGTAAAAAATTCCAAATTCATTACCACGCGTATAAATATTGTTAATGAGCACCCATCGATCAAAAAAATTGATCACAGGTTTTTTGAACCTGATCATAGCCAAATAAAGTGTTACTCCATTTATGCCAAAATAGAACAGCAAAGTAAATATGTCCCAATTTTTACTCCGAAGGGGTAGTACCAAATAATTAGCACTGCTAAAAGTGAGCCAATACCATTTCAAGTAATGCCTTTGTGCCATGATAACTTTATTGATTTCTGTACTAATAAGATTGTTTTTGAGAAACCTGGCAGTGGCAATAAAAAATATAATCACTTACCCTTCAAAAAACTCATTTGGTTTTAGTACTTGTCAACTCATCCAGATGCTGTATTCTCCTGAGGACGAATTACTTAGACGGGGAAGACCTTCTTCTAATAATTCTCCAATAAAACCTCACAAATCGATGTTCCCAATTGCTACCATAAAACTAAAAGACCTTTAAAAGCTTTGTAAGGATCTTTAAATACTACGTCTTTACCATGATTTCTACACAATTTTTTTCTCTGAGGACAGTGTACGAGATGACCTTCCAGAGCCAGATGCCTGTAAAGAATTTGAGAGCGAATCATAACAACTAAACCAATAATCGTCTAAATTTTAAAGAAAAATTATAAAATAGTTTAGCATTTCAATAAATTTTGTTCAATCTTAAAGTTTTCTATTCTGTTCACCTGCCTCATGAAAACACCAATCAATAGGTGATACATAAATACATTCTCCTTTAACACAAATACAGATTTGTTATTTTTTATAGTCATTATAACATTCTAATTCTAATAACATTCTAACAATAAAATCCACTAGGAAACTAAGTTGCTGTAGCTGGCTATATATACTCCATACATGGAGTTGTTATCAACAGGTCCTCGAAAACACTTTGTCTCAGGACCAAGTAACCTTATGTAGAGTGATACATCGCCAAATTACCAATTCCAACGGTAACTTGAACATCTTAATTTTTATAATGTAACAAAAATTTAAATTAACAACATTTAACGGGTTTTTACCTAATTATTTTAATGGCTCAAAACATGTATACTTCGCTACACTGATGATGGAATTTACATTCCGAAAACGTTCTGTATTGTGATTGTGATATAGCCCGTTTGGTTATTTTATTATATACCTTTTATAAAGGATTTAAAATAAAAGTTTTATTCTAATAATAGTCACTTACGTAAACTAACGAATGTGACTTTTTCAGTAACTATGGTTACTTTTCATTATTAACCTTTTTTAGGCATTTTTTAAGGTTTCCAGATCAGGTGTGTAAGGACAAACAACATTACAGACAACCCCAAATTGTTTTTTAGTTCTCCTGAAAAGTAGCGAATATGTACACTCGCTACTTTACCAATTTGGTCACGAATAATGGCTTAACAACTAATGTTAGAAAAGTATGTGAGAGAAAAAAAATGCTGTAATATGTTGTTTTTTATTCTTAGCGTGGCGATTCTTCCATTTATTGGTTGAAATTCTATAATACTAGATAACAATTTTTTATCTGAAGAAGCCTGTGCCGTTTTTTCTTTTTGCTACTCTCCGCTGCAAAGCAAAGAGTAGTATTGGTTTTTTATTTCGCCTGAACCCTCTCAACGTATTTCTTGTACAGCTGTATGATCTATATTATATTTGATTATCTCTCTTGCTTCTTCTTCTTGTTTTCCTAATTTTAGTAATGTTTTAAAATTCCATTAGCTTTTTTTTTGCTTATTCTTTGGCTTCTTCCTACGTTTCTTGCTATATGCTTCTTTTTGTAATACTGTGTTATTTGCTTTTTATTTTTCCTTAATATAACATCGAAGTTCTTTCCGTTTGCCGGGTAATTAATTTTATCCTTCCATCACTCTTGAATTAGATTTTTTGTACCTGTTCTGACTATTCTTTCCCTCGTTATATTTCATCTTCATTCTTCTGCGTTTGTGGTGACCTTGTTATAAACCAATATTTGTTTCCTTCCCTTTTCCCTTTTAATTTTAGCTACTCGAACCATTTTTCTTTTTTGGTCACTGCATTGTTCAGATAGACTCTCTCGTTTGCAATGTTTCTTAATTTGTGTTTATTTTTCACAATTTTCCTTTTTTCTTCTATATTAGTAAATTTAGACCTTAAATTTGACCGTCTATTTTAGTTGCATTTTGAATGGTGCTAATTAGTAAACTATTTTCGCATTTTCAATCAAAATATCAAAAGCAAATGTAAAATATAATTTTTGTTACAAATAATTGTGGTTAAAGCCCATATTAATACAATATTTAACTTAACCTGCCACAATAAACTAGTTTTGGAACCTCTATATAAAGTTTTTTGTGTTCTCACATATATATGCTGTAACCAGTGTATCCAATGAGCAAAGTTTATTACACAATTAATTTAAACTCTTTAAATAAAGTTGTTTGTATTATCATATTTTATTATTAAGAAAGAAAGATATAAATCTATTGTGTTGCTTAATACTTTGCCTTACTTTGGTGGAATTAATTCGGGACATCATGTAGAACACCGCTTAAGAAACCGATGTTACAGTTCTTCAATGATCATCTCTGAAACTAGAAGTAGCAATCAATCATTATAAATGTCGATCGAAAGTGGCCTGCATGGCTCTCTTAGACGGAAATATATTTCATCCTTATGGGCAGTGACATTCGGCCTACTTGATTAAAGGATACTCGCTTTCTATGATAATCGGTTTAGTTTTGTTTAAGAGGCGGAAAATGGATATAATTCACAGTTATTGTCTGTTGTCTATGATTCATTACATTTTACAAATTGTTTGTTGTCATACGTTTCGTCAATGGTTTGGCGTAATTGCTTGTTTACTGGAACAACGAGACAACCGGTGCGGTAGATCGAGTAGGTATTTGTTTTCCAAACTTGCTTTGTTCGTCTCTAAAAGGTTTAATTGTATTATAAATTGAAAATTGTTTATTTCTTTGTGAACATGGATACGTTATTGTGAAACTGCAGCAAATGCAAGTACAGAGAATTTACAATTTAGTTACTTCTTTTTCTTCTTGTATTCGAAAATTTCAAATTGCCTGTTTACTGTATGTTCCAGCATTATATAAATATATATTTTGGATTTTAGTTCAGTTTCATCATATATTTTCATTTACCACATTTTTAGCACATTTTCTGTGAAACATTTTATTTCAACCGTTTTCAATCTTTATATGATATTAATATTCGCTTGTATCAGAAATTCTACATTGATATAGAGGAAATGGAGTTTTGGTTGTCTATATTTGTTTTATTGACTACGCCAAGGCATTTGACTGTTGCCAGTCCATTTGACAGCTGACCGACCAAATGAAAATCATACGAGGAGTAAGGCAAGGCAGTGTACTCTCGCCGACTCTTTTCAATATATACTCTGAGTAAATTTATACTGAAGCCCCTACAAATCTAGAGATGGAAATCGGAGTGAACGGTGAATACATCAATAATATCCGCTACGCCAATGACACTGTGTTACTAGCAACTAGCCTAAATGATCTACAACCCTTACTAGACCGAGTGAGAACTGTGAGCGTATCATACGGACTATACCTTAAAATTAAGAAAACTAAATTCATGGTTGTCAGCCGTGCAAATTTAGATCCCGGGGCACTAATGGGTAGCAAAGAGATCCAGAGAGTCGACATATTCACTTATCTCGGAAGTAACCTAGATCAAGAACTGAAATGGCACGGTGTACATTTATCAAGTTGGGATCCTTGCTCTGCTGTAGTGATCTCAGTTTGGGAACCAAGATGCGGATAGTGAGGCGCTACATTCTTTAAGTGTTACTATATGGAGTTAAAGCCTGGTCACTTAATAACATTAGGTACTCAGATGATACTAATACATATTTTAGCAGAAAATGTCGAAGATTTGCAGAGACTGTTGAACAAGATAGCTCATCATACAATAGAATATGGTCTTTCAATTTCTTCTTCTTCTTCACGTGCCATCTCCGCTACGAAGGTTGGCTATCATCATGGCAATTTTGACCCTGGAGGCTGCCGATCGGAACAATTGTATGGAAGTGCAAGCAAACCACTCCCTGAGGTTTCTCAACCATGACATTCTTCTCCTACCTATGCTGCGCCTACCTTCAATCTTTCCTTGCATAATTAGTTGTAACAGTTGATATCTATTCCCACGTGTAATATGTCTCAGGTTTTGTAGTTTCCTCATTTTAACACTCAATACGACCTCCTTTGCTTTGTTCATCCTGTCTAATACAACTTGGTTAGTTATCTTATCCTTCCAGGAAATTTTTAACATTCTTCGGTACGCCCACATCTCAAATGCCTCCAGCTTACCCATACATTGCTTATTTAGTGTCCACGTCTCCACCCCATATAACAGGACCGAGAAAACATAACATTTAAGCATTCGTATTTTCAGCTTTAGGCTTGGGTTTCGGCTACACAACATTTGTTTCATATTGTTAAAGGCACTGCGGGCTTTTTCTATTCTTATTCTTATTTCTCTGGTGTATTCGTTTGACTCGTTAATATTGGTTCCGAGGTAATTGTAATTTTGTACTCGTTCAATGAGATTCTGTCCTACATGTAAGTTGATATTATTGATACGTTTCTTTGTAATTATCATGAATTTGGTCTTCTTTGTATTCAGTGACAGACCAAATTCTTGCTTCTACCACTTTGTTTAGTAATCTCTGTAGGTCGTCAATATTTTCTGCTATGAGCGCGGTATCATCAGCATATCGGATATTGCAAATGGGGTGACCGTTGATCTTTACTCCGACTTTTTCGTTCATATGAGCTTTTTTAATAACTTCTTCCGCGTAGACATTGAACAAGGTTGGAGACAACACACAGCCCTGCCGAACACCTCTTTTGATCTGTATTCTATCTGATATCGAGCTGTTAATTCGTACTGTAGTTTCTTGTTTATAGTATAGATTCCTTATCACTCGCATGTCCCTTGTATCAATATTTTTATTTTCCAGTATTTGCATCAGTGGCCTATGTTTTACTATATCAAATGCTTTGTTATAGTCTAGGAAACACACAAATATGTCCTGATTTACGTCTAAGCATCGTTGTGTTAGAACATTAAAAGCCAACAGTGCCTCTCTAGTTCCTAGTCCGTCTCTAAAGCCAAATTGAGAGGGTCCGATGTCAACTTCCAATTTTTTATATATTCTCCGATGAATGATTTTTAAGAAGACCTTTAATATATGACACATGAGATTGATGGTGCGATGTTCCGAGCATTGTCTTGCATTAGACTTTTTGGGTATGGCTATTATTGTTGTTACTAGCCATTCATTAGGTATGATACCAGATTTGTAAATGCTGTTAAATAGTTCCACGATCTTTATTAAGTTGTTGCCTTTGATGAGTTTAATTATGTCTATTGGTAGTTCATCTCGGCCTGTAGCCTTCCTCGACCTCATTTCTTTAATCGTGTATTCCACTTCATCTCTTGTTATTTCTGGTCCTGTGTCACTGTTTATGTATTCGTTATCTACATTGTCTCTTTGATCATTAAACAGTTGTTTTATGTACTGTTTCCAGACTCTTAATTTTTCTTCTGTGTCCATAATAATGTTTCCACTCTCGTCTACTAATATGTTGTGTCTGTTACTTTGTCTCCTCGTCAACTCTTTGATCTTCCGATGTGCATTAAAGCTGTCGTGTTTATTTTGTAGTTGTTCGATTTCTTCGCATTTTCCCCCGTACCAGTTTTCTTTAGCTGTGCGTATTTTTAGACGAATTTCTTTTTGTATCTCTATATTTCTATTTCAATAAATATCAAGAAAACAAATTCAAGAAAAGCAGTTAACGGGAAAAGTCTTATACAAATAGGGAATTTCGACTATCTTGTCAACATATTTAATCACAGGAATGATACCTTCAAAGAAATTAGAGTGGGTATACAAAAAGTAAGTACAAATTTTAAGAAACTGAGGAAGGTTTTTTGTATAAGAGTTAGGTTGCCAAAGTATTATATTTTTTCGACACTACTATATGGAATGGAGGCGTGGTCCCTAAACGCAACGACAATTAAGAAAGTGGAAGCATTTGAATTATGGATATAAAGAAAAATCCTCAAAAAATCATTGATTCATCATATAACAAATAATCAAGTCATGAGATCAATGCATAAAAGTACGGAAATAATAAAAACCATAGAAAGCAAAAAGCTGCAGTACCTAAGAGATTTTATGCGCGACGAAAAATATTACGTGCTTTAATTAGTTAGGCAAGGAAAATCCAAGAAAGCCAATGTGTAGGAAGAAGAAGAATCTTATGGCTACGCAACTTGTGGGAATAGTATAGGTGCTCATGTTTCGAACTTTTTAGGGTAGTCGTACCTTATGTCGGGATAGTCATGATCAGTCAGCCGTGGAGATGCCATGTACAGAAGAATATTCGGTTTGTTTCAGCTATGTACGTAGTACAGTTTTTGGTGTTTTATAATTTAGTCTTCAATGTTTAAAACAATTATAACTAACGATTATATAGATTTGATAAATTTACCAGTAGTGTAAATGCGGTAAATGATGAATATTGAGTTTAAATCATTATGTTTTTTATTGACCTCTTCGATTTATTTCCAATACTGTGACATCCACTTCTGCTTAGCAGTTTATTTTTGATCTTACTTGTTTATTCAATATCTTATATGTGTTTTTGTAATTTACTTTTCTTGTTATCACCTTTCATTGATTAGTTATAGGATTGCATTTATCGTCTAATTTAATTTCGTCAAGATTTTTTTTCTTACTTTTCGTTCATTCTGTATAATTTGACATCGTCTTTAGACGAATGCGTTTATTAATTTCTGTAGATAGATGGCCATATCAAATACGGAAACTATTTCCATCAAATTTGAGTAGATAAATTCGAATGGAAGGTTTTAAAGCAGATCTATATTTAGCCTTTATGGATGACTGTATTCTGGTGATGACACCAGATGGCAATTGAGGGATATACCTTATACACAAAAACGAGGCACTGCACTGCACTAAATATGGATGTTATAAAAGTTGTAAATGAAATCAGGTAAGTATATTTATTTGGGTCACCAGATAAAAAAGATTCTGTGATTGTATCTCCAAACATTTTGACATGATTTAAATTAAACTGAACTTACATAGGGCTCCAGTCGGTACTGACTCTAAACTTTTAAATAAATCTTTAGCACTTATTTAATCTCTGTACTCACGTACTAATTCCTCTAATCTCACGTACTCAATTGTAGCAAAAAAACAAACAACCCTTTCGAACTAAACCCCACACATTGTACATTTAGGGTCGTTAACATGGAAGTCCAGTTATGACAAAATTCATTCTCCCCTGAGTGGGGACGGAATTTTTTTTATTTATTTCATGCGTTAATAGCCCGTATGAGAACTCAGCATTTTATTTGACTTTTTATCTGATAACTAAAAAGCTTTAACATTAATAAAACATATTATATTTTCAAATAAATCTATATTTTAATGATTTTAATGCTTTAATTTTAAATATTTATTTCATGATGTCTTTAATATATAAGAAAATAATGTGATAGTAAAAGTGGTTGTATTGCAAGATGTTGATTTGATCCTGTATAAATGAAACGTGCCTCAATTTATTGTATCAACACAATAAAGATTTCAATTTTATTTTTTTAATATCTTTTGCAATGATTTTCGATGTGGTCAATTGTTACCATTTGAAAGTTAATCGAAATTGAAGGACAATTGTAGGTCTTCAGATATTAATAAAATCGATAGTGAAAAAGTGACATAAAACTAAAACGAAAATCCTAGTTTGCTACTTGGTTGATTAGTTATGCGAAACTAGATTAGTTGGTCGCACCAACTGATTGGAAACGATGACGAAATTCCAAGCAGCTTTTGAAACAAACGATCAATTGATTCATATCGCAACAAATAATTGGTTCCAAATTGTTACCGGTGTATTTCTCGTTTTGCACAAACAAAAAGTAACGCACAATATTTCTATAACTTATTGGCGCAACTCCAAATCGATAAACTTATCTCAATCAAAACTTTAGGTTGAGAAATATTGCAATAGTTTTTATCGATTATCTCCATAGGTTTTGTTATTAAATGATAAGCAATACTACTTTGACCAGGATCTAAGATTATTATTAAAATCTAGTACCGAAACATAAATAATAAGAAATCGACCCCTGCTATATTATGTTCTTGACAATTACCTGTTTATATCTTGTGTGGATCCTTCAGAGATGACCATTGATTGTCTTTTTATCGAGATGCTTACATTGCAATTGTTTCATTATTACTTGTAAATATTGTTCTACAGCTGTTTTTTCGTGGAACCTTATTATAATTTACTATTTTTATAAGTCACAATTTTACTTTAAAATAAGTTTAATTTGATGTTTTGATTTTCGCTTCGGAAATTATTCTCAAAATAAAAATTAGATAAATTTTGTATTTATTACTTCAAAGTCCTTCTAACTTAATTTTATCTGACTTATTCATATTGTCAATTCAGGCATATATTATAAAATTTAAAGTAAATGCCTTAAACTTGATATTGTCAATATTTTTGAGTGGATTTCCTAGGATATCTTGAAACATCAATAATGGAAACTAAAAAGCGGATGATTAACGGTAGCGATAAATTTGATTAATCCCATGAGAATCGTAAAAAGTGACAAAAATCGCACAACGTTTATTTATTTAACAGCTCTATAGAAATTATCTTCATTTGCTACAAAATACAAAACTTGCATACAAAAGCTGCATTCTTAGTCTTTAAAACCCACTAAAATTGCCATTCGCTTCAAGCGTTGTTCCTGACAGAACGGTCGATTATACACAAAGAGTTGCAAATAGAGAGAATAAGTGCTTTGTAATTATTTTTTTTTCAGAATTACATCAACTATATTTTTGTTTGGAATATTTTTTCTATGGCGTACAAATTTTTGGTAAATCAATGTTTTTCGTTTTTCCTCCTCTGCAAATGTGGGTTTTAGAGGGATACTTAGGATTGCAAATTTTTTTGCATCCATTTTGGGGTCCAAAAATTGACATTTTTAGCAAAATTTAGCTTGTTCGTCTGATTTTTAGAATTCATCTCTGACGAATGGACTATGGTTTTGTCTTAATTTAGGATTGTTCTTGTGCAGTCATTAATCTTGTTTAAAAGAATTATTTCGCATGATTCAACTAATTATAATATTTTTAGTAGATACTTCAATTTCTTTAGCCCATGTTATGCAGGTATTGAAACAATTAGATGCTGTATATGCTTTTACTATTATAGTTGTAGTAAGTGGTAGCTCCAATATTTTTTTCTTCTTTTTCTTCTACTGCTTCACATATGTCTACATCTGTCATACTTTGTTCTAGTTCTTTGGTCCTTTCAAACCAAAACTTATCTCGACAATATGATTAGTTTATAAAGATAAATACTTAGGCCATAGAATCCAAATCGAATGGGACAACCAAACTGCTAAACTGCAAAGAAGAGTAACTTTAGCATGGGTCGCATATGGAGCTTTATCAGACATCTTCAAGAGAAACATACCAAATTATTAAAAAAAGACATTGGACTAAAGTGTGCTTACAGTCATGACTTATTGAGCCGAAACACTTTCCTTAAACCAGCCTGCAGCAACCAAACTTAAAGTAGTCCAAAGACGAGTGGAATACTTGAACTGACTCTCAGAGAGAGAGTTAGAAACGAATAAATAAGAAGAAAAACATACACACACGTCACAGATGTCATAGAGCATATAGCATGGCTGAAGTGGAACTGGGAAGGCTATGTGGCCAGAATAAATGGATCCAAAAAATTACATTGTGAAGACCACAAGTTGACAGAAAAAAGAGAGGTAGACCAACTACACGATCGATAGAAGACGTCAAAAAATTGCTGGTAATTGGCTGCAGAAAGCTTAAGACCGACAGAACTGAAAAAAATAAGGTTAGGATTATGTTTAACTTTTTACACAGAAGGCTGGATGATGATGATCTAAGTTCTTGTGTCTTTGAGTAGCCTAGAGCATTATCAGGTACGCGTAAAGCTGTTATAAAAAAGTTGTGTTTTCACAAACTTTTCACTTCTGGGACAAAATGTTTATGGAACCATTTATTAAATACCTCTCTGGTGACAAAACTTGATTCTTGTTGGAACCTGACAAACAAATGTTTTTAAAAGTTCTGGAATTTTTAGCTTTACTAATTACGAAAAAATTTAATTTATGTGTTTCGAAAATATTTAAGATGTGACTCTATCTTTACTCACTTTACAGCCTGGCGCACTCGTTTCTTTAAAGGATACGTATGTTTGTTAGGTAAATCTCCAAAACAAACCACTCTCGTCAGTATTATAGTTTGGTCAGGAAGAAAACCAAGTTTTTCTTCCTGATGGGCTGCGGATGAGTGGACAGAATCAAGCAATTATCCGGCACCCTTGATAAATGCTTGATTAGTGAGATCTCACTGTAAGTGCACACAAAACGGATATTTAAGAAAATATTTAGCAGATTTTTTTAACATTGACTTCTTACTCCATTATAATTTATCTTGTAAAGAGTGACATTTATAAATAAAATAAAGGGATAAAATGGTGTGAACCTAAATATCTTCACAATTGAACTGCAAATGTTTTAGAGCTTGTTTAATGGAGAATATAAAATATATGTAGTTTCTCTTTACAAGACACTAAAAATTAAAATCTTATACGTTGATTGATGTCTGCCTACAGCGTCTTTAATGGATAGGCCATGCATTTAGGTTTGAAGAAAAAAGGCTTTCAAACAAACTGTTGAATGCAACGATGCACGGAAAAAGACCTATTGGAAGACCGAGAAAGCGATGGGAGATTGATGTGGATGAAGATACCAGAAATCTCCGTGGCAGTCGACCGTGGAGGGGAATGTCTACAGACAGTAACAGATGAAGAACTCTGATGAGAGAGGCCAGGGTTAGAATATTTAGGAAGTATGTTTTCGAGTAAACCAAGTATCCGCAAGGATATACACAAAAGACTAATAACAGGAAATCGTTGCATGTATGTAATCAATACAATATTCAGAAGCAGAAATATAACCAAAGCAGTTAATTTAAGAACGTATAAAACTGTAATAAGACCAACAGTTATCTACTGATGCCTTAGAAACCTGAGGTGTGACAAAAACTTGGCGATCAATATTAAAAGTATGGGAAAGAAAAATACTTGAAAGGATATTTGGCGAAAAACTAATAAATATCCGTGGACAAGAAAAACAAACCAAGAGTTAGAATCCCAAATCCTAAAAACCTTGCTGCAATAAATGGTGCAATAGGTGGTAAAAAAAATAAACGGAAGGCCTAGGACCAGATCAAGTAATGCAGTGAATGATGACCTGATGTATCTCAGCGTAAGCAATTTGAAAGAAAAAGTGAAAAACAAACAGGGATGGAGGAATATTGTAAACCAAGCCATGATCTTGCTTGATTTGAAGTTCTTCAATATTCCATGTAAAATAACAAGCTTTACCTTGCGTTAGCTGTGCAATAAAGGAGTCACCGAATTGATTACTCCTACCAGGCTGTTTGGTATCTACTTTATAACTATTTTAGACAAGGTCGAGTACATTTAAACAAATTTTAATACATAAAAAAAAGTTAATTACTATTTAACTGGGAATAAGCTTCAGAATAATATAAAAAGAGTTATTAACAAGATTGAAAAACAGCGATTTTGTTGTTTATTTAGCAATAAATTTTTTGTTAGTTAACCGATTTTAATGTAACATATCTCACTTTGTGTATCTTGACCAACCAAAAATTGATGAATTCCTAGATGATAGTCCTTTCCTAATATTCCATACTACACATTACATCTGTCAAACCCATTTATAGTTGTGTCAAGTAAAAATCTAACTTGACTTCAAAGTATTGAGAGAAGGTTATGAGAGTTACCGCATCGTATATAATAACGTCTCTTTCAGTTGTAGATCTCAATCAGTCGACACTAGGATAAATCGGAATAATAATAACGAAAATGAGTATTATAATGATAATGATTAAAATAATGAAAATTATGACTAAATGGTTGATAATGATCAATATTATGAAAAGTAATATAATCTTTATTTTACTACCAATTTGGTAATTTTATGAGCCACGACTGAATGTTTTTATAAAATCAAGTTAAATTATAAATAGGTATAAATAAAATAGTTATAAGAATAATTTTCTGGTTCGTTTGTTAAAACGTGTTTGTTTTCTTATAATTTATTCAAATTTTGGTGAAGAGTAATCTTTTACGATTAAGGAAATACCTAGAATGTTTGTTTTGAATAAACAAGTAAACATAAAATTTTTATCATTCTCAGTTTAGTCTAAAAAACAATTAATTAGTAAAAAATTTAATATAGGCGTTGGAGTTTTACTCGCACCATTATGATTAAAAGCCGTATAATTGAACGTTTTAATACAATGTAAACAAAAGCATGAAATGTTTATAGCACTAAATAGATGTAAATTACAAGAGCAGGAAATAGGGCAGGACAAGTGAGACCTTGCTCGAGGTGCGATTATCAAAAGAGAGAGCGTGAAAATTTCAAAAAAGATTTTTTAAGGAGCTCTTTGCTGATAGTAAAATTTAACCTTGTCTCTTCGGTACTAGTTGTGCACTACATACGTGTTCCGTCTTTGTAATAAGGTAATTAAAACAATAATTTGCAACATATTGTCAGAGATGTGTAATTAATTTATATTATTATCAAGAACAGGATAAATTCTGAAATCTAAAAATTGGCAATGAAAAGTATAATCAAAAAATGTGGCACAGATAGCGGTCATATTGTCCGCCATGCACGGTTTAACAAAAGTGTCTGTCAAGGGTATATGACCGCCGATTTCGTTAAAAATGCATAGGGAACATGACCGCTTAGCCTGTATGTATGTGGGTAAATATTTATTATGTGGGTATTTACTTATAATATATGCGCTATGTATATCGTGTACATCATACCACAAAAAAATTCTACATTATAAGTGAAAAATCATTAATTTAGAAAGAAATAAGTATTTGGAAATAATTGAAAAATAATATAATTTTAGTCATTACATTTTTAGATGCTCGAAATTAAAATAAGGCAGACAAAAATGAGGATGCTCTGGCAGTCTGTGCAATATGTAGTAACTTTTTTAGTTTTTTTAGATATTTCTCATGTAGTCTTCTTTTTGTAGCAGTATTTTCTTACAGAAGTAGAATTTCATCTTTTTTTTTAGCAATACATAATTTCGTTTAGCAAGTCTTTTTATAGTTGCTGTTGGAAGTGGTCCATGTTCAGCTTGTTCGACTTGATCATAAACGGGTCTATCTTTGAGTACGTCAGATATAATTACTTCTCTGAATTTAGTAATCGTCATATTTAAATAGGAAAGTGTCTAAATACTATAAAGCGTTTACAATAGTTGTACCTAGCAGAAGTTTAATCGCGATTTTAGGATACCATTTTAATGATCGACGCAAAACAGAATTGTAGCTGGACATCTCGTCTGACAAATGAATTGATGATTTTTCAGCATTGTAATTAATTACAGCATCTGTTTTTCTTATGGGTCTTGTACGGCGTTCAATAAATTGAAGTGTGCCTAATAGAACATGAAAAATATGAACATCGCGTTTAGCATCCTTTAAAAAAAAAGGATGTTAGAAACAGCAGAGATGAAAACACAGAGAAAAATTGATGGAAAGATACTATGGGATAGAGCTAGAAGTACAGATATACGACGTAGATGCAAGGTGGAGAACATCAAGAACTAATAGAAGAGTAGAATGGAATGATCATATAAGGCGATTTACACCAAATCGAGTAGTAAAGACGGCAAGATACGGTTCCCCAATAGGAAGACGATGACTAGGAAGACCATGAAAACGATGAAACAACAACTTACTGAAGGCAGATTGAAAAACAGAGAGAGTCATATCTATATAAAAAAGAAGAAGAAGAAGAAGAAGAAGCGTTTGTCATGCCACTTTATCACACCTACACATTTTTGAATTTTCTTTGGAAAACGTTTCGCCCTTCTTCAATTTCTAATCCAAATGTCTAGTAGACGAATAGCCAGTTCAATGCTGGTGTAATAATTATCAGTGATGACAGTGCGATATGCATTTAGGAGATTTCTTAACATATTCATCACGACTTTGGTAGGAACTGAAGCTTCTCTAGTCTCTTTTTTTGCCAGTATAAATTTGTAAATTCCAAGTATGGCCTTTACCACAGTATAACTGAAAAATAATTTAATAGCATATTTATGTGTTTTTTGAGGTATGTATTGCTTCATCACTAAACTTTCTTAAAAGGGAACAATACTTTCATCGATATAATGTACTTCTCCTGGAGTATATATATATCTTGATGTTTTCTTTAGAGTAGGTCGAGTGCTTGAATTTTGTGCAGTTTATCTCCCTCTTCACATTCATTATTTAAAGAGTATCAAATTCTGAGCAACAACTCAAAGCGGTCACGAGTCATAGCAGTTGAAGCAATATCATTACTAAATAAGGGTTTTCTGCTTAAGTAATATGAGAGAAGGCATTTGAATTAGGCCCATGTAACCCAGAAAACCAATGAACTAATACATCTCCATTTTATTCGTTGGTTGCCAGGCGTGTAACCTCGAATTCTGTGAAACATAATTTCCTAACACTTGCTGTGTGGCATATGTGTTTGAACAGGATGTGTCCATTCTGTTGGAACTGGGCTACCAATTGGCTGATCAATCACAAAATCGCCTCTACCAATCATTGGATCATTTCTATTCATAATATTTTCTGGTAGTGTTTTGAAATTCTTTGACATTGGTTTATGGCATTACGTTGATGACTATCAGTTGTGTCATAGAAACTCTTTCAACAATACTTTTTGAACGGAGTGCATTTAATGTGACATATTCTTATTTTCGATCTCAATTTCGAAGCCGCAATCTTGGTTAGAGTCATAATTTTCGCCCTATAGGTCATGGTAATACGCATTGGTCAAATACTTTTCTTGAGAGTGGCACAGATACGAATGGGACAGTCTATGCTGGGAGTGATATTGCAGACAGAATAAGAAACTAAGATCTGCGGAGAAGGACGAGTATTGCTGATGTTGTGAAACGCATAGCTGAACTAAAATTGAACTGGGTAGGCCATGTAGCGAGAATGCATGACTCACGATGGACAAGTAAAATTAAAAATTGGAGGCCAAGAGTAGACAAACGTAGTAGAGAAAGACTACCTACACGTTGGGCTGACGACATTATACGTATTACTAAAAATTGGCAACAAAGAGCACAAAACCACAAATAATGGAGAAGTTTAAGCGAGGCCTAGGTCCAGCAGTGGACGTGATAAATGAAGGCTAGATGATGACGGTAATGATGATTCTAATTTTTACATCATATGATTGACATAAATATTGTGATTTTATCTTAAAAAAGTAGATTATAGCTATTTTTTAGGCTTGTACGTGCACGTAAGCCTGAGATATACCCCTCGAAATGAATAAAAATAGCCCTTTTTACTCTATATTTGAAGAAGCAGTTGTCTCTGCCCAGTGGACCGATTTTATCTCACAGGATCTCATTTTTTTGTTAAAACGTCAACTTTTTTATGAAACAATTTATCGCAAAACCGCAAAAGGAAATTTTTATTTTATAAAAAATTTATTAAAAATCCTTTGTACAAGGTATATATTCAGAACCCAAACGGGTTCTATACGGATTTTTAATAAATTTTTTAATATATGGTATACAGCCAACTGCAGGAACGTATACTTCATCTAATTTAGATAACGACTTACGTCATTATCTACGTCATAGATCGAAGTTGACATAGTTGCCAAAGTATAAAAAAATCCTGACTCCATTTTAAATCAAATAGATTACATAATTATTGCAAAAGTATTACCATCTCTTTACAACGACTATTTAAATTCTTACGTGACATTTTTGAAACAAAACACACTAATTTTGTTCTAAAAAGAACATATTTTATTAAATAGTTAAAAATATAAAACAAGAGATATTCACTTTAAAATTCAAAATAATGAAGTACAAAAAGTGTCAACATCGCAACTGTCAAATAAGTGTTACCAATTTATGCCAAAATTTTACCTTCGTTCGATTACAGTTACAGTGTGTTCCGAACAAATGTTCTTGATAAAAACCCTTTATAATGCATTTATACAAATATATTATTTCTACGCGTATATAATAAAATATGTCTAGTGGCTGTAATGCCAGTGTACTCGGTAAAGTGATTCTAAAAAAGAACACACCTACACCCTAAATATTTCGTGTTGGTATCATGTGACGTCACAGGCTATGACGCCGATGACGTGCATCGTTATATAAATTAGATGAAGTGTAGATTCTTGTGGATTTTTATTTTATAGGTCAACAAGAATAATAAGAAAACTTTGAATTTCAATTCATTGAGAAAATTTAACCAAGCAAGGGAAAATATTGTATAGACATGTATAATTGTATATTTTTGTATATAGAATTTTTAAATACATTGCAAACCAGTATTGGTAAATTAACATTAAGTACATTTGAAGATACAACTGTTTAAAAATAGTCAGTTTTTTCTGACAATCTTGAAATGCATAAAAAATTAGGTGAATGTAGTTATTTGTATACAACAATGTCTTATTATTGAATTTGTTTTCCCACGTCTTTAACTATTCCAGTCTTTTCAATTTATATATTTTGTGTGACATAGTAGATTTCAAATGTTTATTGGTCTATACCCATTTTTTATCTTTAAACCCAATTTTCGTTTTAGTTAATTGTTAATAGAAGGTACCTTATTTTTTATATTAAATCCATGGTTACCCACTGGTTAGTTTGTTGTGAAACTGAAATATACAACTAGGTTAAATATAGTACCTGTATTAAATTTAAACAAGTTTAGTAACGGATACCAGTAGTCACAAGAACTTTCGCAGTTTAATTAACAACAATAAATGCTTCTAAAATGATAATGAGTGGAAATATGATCTTTATAAATTTTGTACAAAAATCATTTAAAAAATGATATAAAAAAAATGATATAAGTTTGATGTAAAAAACAAAAAGATGTGATAGGTTTTCACGTTATGTCACGTCTAATCCCTAACTATAACTAATAAAGTCTTGGAATTTTTTTTTAATTTATTTTAAACAACTTAGGCATAGAAAAAATTACAATAACAAATTTTATGTAGATTTCTGTAGATACTTTATTCCCATTACTTCTTTAATATTAACTCCATTAACTTTCAGTTTACCAATATTATTGGTCCTTCACTAATTACTAAAAATCTTTACTGATTAAAAAAACTAAATTTCTACGGAATTCGATGCATTTCTTTAAATTTGCTCCAATCTTACTTGAGGAATAGAAAATAACTAGTTAGAGCAAATGATACTGATGCTAGTCACAAAAGCATTGTATATGTATGGAGTACCACAAGGTTCAGTATTGGGTCCTCCACATTCCTTATCTTTATAAATGACATCACTAACCAAAAATCGATGAAAATTTTTTTCTTTTTGATAATGATACCAAAGATGACATCAAGAAACAAGGAGGTCCCACATGGCAGAGAACAGCTCAAGATAGGGAAAGATGGAGAGAACTGGGGGAGACCTATATCCAATAATGGAAGGATAGAGAATTGGTTGAAAAAAAAATGATACCAGTATCACCTAGAGGAACTCTAATATTGCAACTCTTCATGCAACTATAACTTCTGATCTACTTAAAATACAAACCTGGTCCGACTCTACTTTACTCTCTTTTATTGTGGATGAGACAGAATCATTATTTTATAAAGGAGCTCTTCAACCTATGTTTCTTAATAACAGCAATAAGATCAGTATCGTTGATTCTGTAAAATTTCTTGGTATTTTCATAGACAGCAACTTTAAATGGTCCCTTCATCTCGATTAGTTAAGTAAGAAAGTATCAATTTAGCATCTTTTAAAATAACATATTTTTCTTCGTTCGAGTTGGTTTTGCTTTTTGGGTTTATAGTACAGCTGATCAATTTGATGTTATTTTTAAATTACAAAAAGTGCTATGCCAGCACGTATTTCAACCTCGTGGTCAAGATCGTTTGTTATCCAGCAACCAAGATACTGAAATCTTTGTACTAGTTCTATATGTTTGTTATAGATACGAATATAAATGTCGACTTTAGTGCACGTGTAACAACCATTACTTTTATTTTATTTGTGGTTATATTTAGTCTCAAGTTATCTCCCTTTCTGGTTATGACATTCAAAAGTCTTTGTAAACCCTCAGCACTGTCCGGAATAATAACGGTGTCGTCTGCGTATCCTGAGTTGTTTGTTTTATTTTTATCTACTTTCCACCTTTATTATCATTTAACTGTGTCTGAAGGGCATGCTAATTGACTAAATCCTTTCTTGAGTGTCAATTGGTCATTTCTAGACATAGTTTGCTAGTCAATCTTCAATTTTCTCACATTAACATGTTTTTTTACATTAATCCATTCCATTATCTTTATAGTTTCTAATTTTGTTACAGTGGCGCTCGTTTCATCAGAGAACTGATGAGAGACGAAAATCTGACGAAGAGTTATGCGAATTAAATTAATTAAAGAATGTGAGTAATAGAACAATATGATGATATCGAAGAAATGGTCAAGGATAATAAAGGAACGAATCTGGCAGTAAACAGGGCGTTAAAACACAGATTAGAAAGAGAAAGGATAACGAATGTATGACGGACGAAATTATGGATCTAATGGAAAAGCTAAGGCAATATAAATAACAACGTAATCAAGACAAATACAAACAGATACACAAAGAAATTCGCCAGAAAATTAAGAAAGCAACAGATCGTTGGATAGTGGAAAGGTGCAACGAAATAGAACAATTGCAGAAAAAAGGAGACCGTTTTGGACTACACAAGAAGATCAAAGAAATATCGAATATACACAAAAGCCACCATAGAACAAGAATACGCAACGACAGAAACGAATACATAGTTAGAAGAGAAGATAGCAATGGCGTGAAAAAAATACGCAGAAAGACTTTTTAATGACGAAAGACCAACACAACCAACGCGCAAACTTCCTTCCGAAAACTTATTAGGGCCATCAATAATGCGAAATGAAATAGAATAAGCAGTTAGAACCACAAAGATGCATTAAGCAACAGGTCCAGATGAAATTAATATAGAAGCAATAAAACTACTAGACGAGGAGAATATCGAAATCTTGGTAAGGCTGTTCAATAGAATTTATGATACTGGTTACATTCCGCGAGAATGGCTGCAGTCATCCTTTGTGATGATCCCAAAAACAGCTAATACCACAAAATGCAGTTGACACCGCTTAATCAGTTTAATGAGTCACTTGCTGAAACTCTTCCTTAGGATATTACACTCAAGAATGTACAAGATACTAGAAGAACTTAGCGGATCAACACAATTCGGTTTTAAGGGAGGACTAGGAACAAGAGAGGCAATTTTATGTTTGAACACCTTAATACAAAACTGCTTAGATCAACGAAAATATGTCTACCTCACCTTCATCAACTACGACAAGGAATTTGACAATGTTAAACATGATATCATGATGGAACTACTACATAGGGCCAATATTTACCAGAAGGAGATCAGAATTATTCAGAATCTATACTGGAACCAAATGCAAAGGTGAGGATTGATCAAGATTATTATACGGATGAAATTGAAATCCGGAAAGGTGTCCGCCGAGGCTGCATACTCTCTCCGATGCTTTTTAATTTATATGTTGAAAATATATTTGCGGAAGCATTAGAAGACACGGAATTAGGCATTAAGGTGAACGGCATACCAATTAGCAACCTACGCTATGCGGACGACACAGTGATTATAACTAATAATTTGGAAGATCAGCAGTTATTACTTGATAGGGTGAATAGCATAGGTAAAAAATATGGCCTAAAATCAACATTTTGAAAACAAAATATATGGTCATTAGCAGAAACCCTCCAGAAAACCCGATAATATGCATAGGTGACGGTCGTATAAAACACGTGAAAACTTTTAAATACCTTGGCACCACAATTAATGACCAATCGGATCCACAACACGAGATAAAAACCCGAATACAAATTGCAAGACAAGCTTTTGTGAAATTTAGACCGCTCCTATGTAATGAAAACCTAAATTTCGAAATACGCTACAGAATGGTCAAGTGCTACATATGGTCCATCTTGCTTTATGGCATGGAAACGTGGACTTTGAAAAAAACATCTATCAACAAAGTTGAAGCATTTAAAATGTGGTCATTGAGAAGAATGATGTGCATACCTTGGGTGGATAGAGTTCGAAACGATGACGTCCTTAAGAGAGCCGGCGTGGAAAGAGAACTCTTTGAATTAATTAAAAAACGCAAGATTGGTTACCTTGGGCACATATTGAGAGGAGCAAAATATGAAATACCACAGTTAATCCTACAAGGGAAGATCGAAGGTAGGAGAGGAGCCGGCCGCAAACAATTATCCTGGTTAAGGGATATTAAAGAATGGACAGGAATACACAATACAGGCGAGCTGTGTCACGCCACCAAGAACAGAATTCTAGTAATGAGATAGTCGCCTACGTACTTTGGTGTATGGCATGTTAAGAAGAAGAAGAAGAAGAAGAAGAAGAAGAAGGCGCTCGTTTATAGTGTCACTCATACTTACTTCTTGTTACACATCTATCAATTTTAATGTGTTTCGGGTCTATTAATTCCTTCACCTCCATTATTTGACCTTTTATATACCACTATATTTTTTTAAACCATAAAAATCATACTTTGCTTCTTTTGAGAACCTTTCTTAGTGCTAGTTTTTAATTCTTCTTACACGCGCGTGTATTTAAATTCTTTTTCTCTTATATTCTTCGGACGCTTGTTGGGTCTTGTTTAGTTGTCTTTGATTTGTCGTTTGTTTGTACTTTAGGTAAGCTTTTTTTCTTTTCCGTGTATTTCCTCTGTACAGATCTACGGAGTATTTCGCTTTGGGAGATAGTTAGGAAAGAAACTTTAAACCAGAAAAATTCAACTCAAAAACTTTTTGGATGTTAAAAATAAATTTAGTTAAAATATTTACAAAATTCTGTAATTGAGCACAATTATTTTAAACCGGTGTGGCAAGTTGCAGAAAAAACAATCAAACTAATTTTAACGACTGTAATGTGGAAATATGGAAATGTAAGAAAAATAAGTGCCAAAGTAAAACCTAATTTTTTTAATTAATTTTTAATCAAGTATTTGTCAATATTTTAAAATTATATTTTTGTTAATCAATTTCGTGATAAAGATCAATCAATTTTAACTCCCAAATGTTAACCATTTCAATAGGCCAACGCACGTACTCGAAATAATTAAGCAATTTGAAATAATTTATTAGGCTTTAGAGTGTACTGACGTTCTTTAACAAGATCCTTTACACGTCTCACGTACAATTATGTGATTATCTCGGCCCATTCATACAGTTGTGTATATTTAGATATAAGCTGGGTTATTTATTATCGCGCTAGAGAAAGAAGCCGATTTTATATTTGGGAAAGGTGAAATACG
The DNA here is from genome assembly GCA_918026665.1 of Diabrotica balteata. Lineage (NCBI taxonomy): Eukaryota > Metazoa > Arthropoda > Insecta > Coleoptera > Chrysomelidae > Diabrotica > Diabrotica balteata. Next base: position 36,056,535 of record OU898276.1, read on the forward strand.
ATAAAAAGGTTAGGTATTTCTGATATAATAATTTGTGGAGCGTAGTGCCTGTGTTTCTATACATCTGATAAACAACTATTGATATTTAAGATTACTTTGACAGCACAATATCAATGAGCAGCAGCAATCAATCAATATTGCTTGGGTATTTACAGGGTGGTCCAAAGTATAGATATATAAATAACTTTAATCATTCTTAATATTTATATACGCAATATTTTTCCTATAATTAAAACTCTTTGTACTCAATTTTAGTATGTTTCATCGGATTTGCATTTTACGAACTATTTTACGTATGCAAAATAAGAAATGCGCTAAAAAGAATGAAAATTAACAGAACAATTGGCATAGCAGAACTGTAAAAACATACCTTTTCGATCTGATTACAAGAATTACAACAAATATTTAATGAATGCTTATTTGATGGAAAAAACTGAAGTAATGAAAATTACCATACTTAAGCTCGGTACATAAAAAGTTAAACAAAAAAGATCCCAATAAATTTAATATAGGGGACTATTCGTTACACCTTCATTTGGTAGATTAAATAGAAAAGTCAATTAAAAAAGAATGAAGAAACAGCTACGAACTACAGAAGAACAGAGGTATTTTCGTTCCCGATCATGCTCATATACTGAGAATATATTTTCTATAAAACGGCTTATAGAAGATACAATAGCATTCAACACTAAACTACACATTGTATTCATGGTCTCTCCAAAGACCTATGGTATTGTCCCAACAATCTTTGGAAGGCAATGGCAAATAAATTACAGATTAGATTTTTTTTATATGACACCTGTACGGTGTTTGTATTCTTCTACCTGGTTACAAATGACTAATTATCAGTTATTTTCTGACCTAACTTAATAAACAGCAAATACTTAAATCTAAGGGCTTACCCTAAGGCTTACTCTTATTTTATCTATCAACTAATACACTACACCTAACATGCAATAACATCACAGCACTATATTCTGCTTTTTACACTAAACTGTTACATATTTACACTAACTCAGTTTTCAGTTCAGTTTTCCAATACAATTTCTTATATCTTATATCAAGGCTCTTTTATTTTTGACATGGACTTTCCAGCGCAGCCTCGCATCTAGGGTGATGCTCAAGTATTTATCTGATGTTGAATAAGGAACTTGGGCATCACTGGGAAATTTTCTATTTTTTTATTTGTAAAGTTAATGTGTGCGGATTTAGTCTCATTTAATGTTATTCGCCATTTTCTGGTCCAGTTATGTATTGTATTTACTGATAGTTGCAACATATCAATCGCTTCTTTACTAGTGTCTCCTATCACTAGTAAGGCTGTATCACCCGCGAAGGTGACAATAGTGTTTTGTTCTAGCTCTGGAATGTCACAAGTATACAATAGGTGCAGGACCGGAACTAATACACTCCCGTGTGGCACTCCAGCTGTGGTCTCCCTTAAATCTTATTCTGATTCTCATACCAGACTTTATCAAACGCCTGTGCTACGTCCAAGAAGATTGTAGAGCAGACTTTTTTTTTCTAAATATTTTTCTATTATATTCGTTATTCTGTGAACTTGATCCATAGTGAAATGTTTATTTCTGAAACCAAACTGATGATTTGGTATAAGATTTTTTCTTTCTATTATTGGTTTTAATCTTTTCAATAAAAGTTTTTCAAATAGTTTTGACATCACCGAAAGAAATGATATTGGTCGATAGGATGTCACTTCATTAGAAAGTTTACCTGGTTTGGCGATCGTAATGACTTCGTCTACTTTCCAGAGTCTGGGAGCATATCTCAATTTAAAAGCAGCATTTATTAGGTGTATCAGCTTAACTATGGCTTTTCTTGGTAGATTTTTTATCTTTGTTGATACGTCTCGTAATGCTGTTAACCTTATTCTTTTTTTTTGTTTCTATGTATCTATCTATTTGTTTGGTTCTTTCTAACTCAGTTCTTCACCATAATTGTCGTTGGGTTTGAACGTGCTTTCTAAATGATCTGCAAATCGTTCTGCTTTCCGTTTATTACTTCCAGCCCAGTTGCCGTTTTTCAACTTGATAGGAGGAGAATGAATAATTGGACTCTTCAATATTTTTGTTGCCTTCCATAACGAATAATCTGAGTTTTGGTCAGTTGTTAAATTATTCAAAAAACAAATCAATTGTTAAATTTTTTATATTCTGTATATCCTTTTTTAGTTTTCGTGTAGCATTATTTAGACTAGTTTTGTCACGTGGAGCTGTATATTGCTGTCATTTTTTTTTTTAATTTTCTTTTTTTAATTAGAAGTTCTTTGATTTCTTCTGGATAGTTGTTGGTAGGCCTACTGTTGGTAGGCCAGTATGTTGGTCTACCAGTAAGTATTATTTCACCCTTTTGTTCTTTAACAGCTGAATATAGTTTTTTTTTACTTGTATTTAGCTTAGAGCCCCAGTAGGTATGGTTTGTATTAAAGTTACCTTCGTTGATGTTTTTTTTCCTAAAGGGTTCATAAACTCTTTACATTGTTGTCTTTTAATGAAGACAATATATTTAACTTATATACATGTATGTGGTATGTGTTTTCATCTTCACACATACTGTTATCTTTAATTAGAATAGCGCTTCCTCGTTTAGCTGCATTATGTGGGCGTACGTAGAATATAGTCTATACCACCTAAATTTTATATATGACTGTTTAGTGAAATGTGTTTCAGAAATGAGACATGAGAAATGAGATAAATTTTAATATTATAATATTATAAATTTTAATGTTATTAAGATCATCCAGAATCTGTAAAGCATTATCTTGGGTTCACTATATGAGAGCTATACAATCATCAACATATCTTGACCAAAAAACTATTTTGCTGTTGTCGTTAACAAATTTCTGTTCTAAGCTGTCTAAGAAAATATCAGCTAGAAAAGGTGACTATGGAGATCCCATTTCTAAACCTGTTGGTTGTTTATATATTTTTTGATTAAATTGTAAGAAGTCCTGATCAAGACAGAATTTAAGCATAGTTAAAATAGCATCTTTGTCTTTTGCTGATATGTTGCAATTGTTTAGAAGGTTGTGTACTAAAAATAACGTTTCATCTCTTGGTACAGAAGTAAACAAATTGAAAACTTCAAAAGAACCTAAATAAAAACTCTCTTCTATTTTAATGTTATTTTAAACGTTCTATTAGATCTAAAGAATTTTTAGTGGAGAACTTAGGTTTAAAATTAGTAATAGACTGAATTGTGTTGTAAATGAACTCTGATAAAATAGAAACTGAAGTGTTAAAACATACAACAGGCCTTATGGGACAATTGTGTTTATGGATTTTAGGAAGTCCAGATAACATAGATCTTATAGGATTAGAGACAGTTAACTTTCTGTTGTTATATTTAAATATAACTGATATAACCCAAGATAGAAACTTATGGAGAAATGAAATTCGGGAAGTCAACACCGTATAGTTATAAAAATAAAGAGAATGATGACAAAAAATAAATTTGTTGCTCTTCTGTTTTTATTTATGGTTATTTTTTACTTGAACACTGAATAAAAAGTACTAATATAGTATAATAGATATGTAAATTAATTAAGAATTCCATCATTTGATACACTTTCAATCAACAAATAAAAACAGCGTTTATAGACATATCGAGTCTAGTTAAAAACTTTTTACTACAAAATCATCGTAACAATTTTATGAGTATGCCAGCTGATATTTATCAATAAAATAAATATCTACAATTAATTTTTTTAATCACAACGAGGAGGAAGTTATTTACGTTTTGATCTTTAGTCATGGTTTTATGATTAATAAATTGTCAACTTATCCTTGATAAATTGTTGTGCACGTCTTTATCGAGAATTGAGGCAAATCTAAAATTTATCAAGAATCATGCATTTCGTTCTCGACTCAGTGATTTGATTGATTGATTGATGGACCATCTAAGACAGTTCCGGATTAGAGATACTCCAGGTAGCACAAGTATATTACTTGTTATACTTTACTGTAGCAAAGTTTTATTATAAACTTTTAAATACATGTGCATAACTTTGTATACGCAGATATAAACTGCTACAACCAATTAGCACGCCATTACGTAAGAGTCATTCCAAAAATTTTGATTAGATTTTAATTGCTAGCAATGTATTAAATACGTTTAAATTACCTTTCATATACCAACGTTACGAGCAAACAAGATAAAAAATTCCAGTATTTGTAAAATTTTAATGAAAGGTTTTAATTGATAGATTATTGTAAAAAATTTGGTACTTTTACTACCTTCCAACAGTAATAATCTATACAGTGTGTTCTAACGAAAATTTGACCCCTCAGAAAATCAGAAAGAGTTTCTTCAAAATTTAAATAAACACATTCATTTGTATTGGGATTAAGACGAATTTTTATGCAAAATTCATGTAACCCCCAAACATAACCCCCTACTGCCCTGCATCAACCCCCAGATATTTTAAACAGCATGTGTAATCGAGTGGCACGTCATTTGAAATATATTTTTTTTCTCTATACGACACTCTATTTTTTTATGGAATAAGTTTGAAGATTTTTTTGGATAATATAATAATTTTGGATTTACTTAATTCATTGATTGAACATCAGTAATAACAGCAAACAAAAATTTTTATCAATTTAACCAATTAAATGTTCGAAAAGACCTCCTGTTACATCCATACAATACAAGAATACAATCCATTTTTAAAGCTTTGTAAATTTGTAAATTTATTTGTAAATTTTAAAACACCTCTGGTGTCAATAATCGGTATTTTGTTACAAGTCTTTGTCGCAACTCCGCAAGATCTACAGGCGGAGTGGTGTATACTTTTGATTTTATGTATCCCCACAAAAAAAAACCAAAGGCAAAACATCCGGTAATCTGGTCGGCCATTGTATTTGACCCCTTCTGCCAATCAAACCCCCTGAAAAACGTTGATTCAAAAATTGTCTTAAGCGTATATCATATTGTGCCAAGGTTTTCATTAGGGATATAGGCCTCCTCCAAACGTCTCCAGTTCTCTCTTTCTCTAGCTGCTGCAATCCAGTTTGTTTCTATTCTCTTTAGGTCGTCGGTTCATCGGGTGGGTGGTCTGCCTCGACTTCGCTTGTCGGCTCTTGGTCTCCACTCCAATAATCTCTTCGTCCATCTTCCGTCTTCCATTCTAGCAACATGTCCAGCCCACCTCCACTTTTGTTTATTGATTCGCAGTATAATATCGTCTACGCCAGTTCGTCGGCGTATCTCCTCATTTCTTACGCGATCTTTCAAGGTCAGGCCCAGCATTGATCTCTCCATTCGCCTTTGTGTTACCCTCAGTTATATAGAAATGTTGGGAGCACTTAAACTTGTCTTTTAAAAAAGGTTTTATTTGAGAAATCACAAATTTACAAACTATGGAAATTTTGTTGTACAATGAAATTACAAATTAAAAAGAACGTTAAAAAATGTTTGTTGCACCTATTTATTGGTTCGGTTATGCTGCGTCGGCTTCCGGGTCATCGGTTTACTTGTGTTGCTGAGGATTATATTTCTCCTTCCTCCTCTGGAATTGACTTCGTCCTCGAAGTCTGGGAAACTTCTGCGATTAGCTGATCTAGAATTTGAATTTGGGCTGGCTGCAGTTTGGGCCCAAAAAGTAATCTGGAAATTCTTTTTTTCTTTTTTATTAGAAAAATAAAAATAAATAGTAATAAGAAAACTATTAAAATTAAACTGGTGGTGCCAAGTCCCGTTGAAATTTTTGGAAAAGGGTCCAATGTTTCTATTGGCTGAAGCTGGCCATGGGTCTCTGGAATTTTGAGTTTTTCAATTTGAATTTTATGCTCTGGTATCAATTTTATGGGAACAACTTCTGGGATGGAGATTTCTTGTGTAGTCTTTTTATTATATTTGGTTCCTTCTATGATAATTTTTTCGTCCGTCATTAGAATACTACTGGCTATGACTTTTTCTTCTTGAATCTTTATTGGATTGACTACTCCTAATAATATTACTTTATTGGTTTCTTGAAAGAAGTTTTCTGTGACAACGACTTTAGTGCAATTTTGAACATTGGGTATGGAACATCTCGATTTGATCAATTTCGTACAAACTATGTATTCAGCATGTCCCTTACAGTCTTCGTACCATTTATTGTTAGCATAGAAATGTGTGGGTGGCAATATCATAATGTGATCTGAATTAGGGATAGGATAAATTCTATAGGTAAGGTATAGGTTAATGTCAAGGATAGGGATTTTTATTATTATGAGCATTGTTTGAGAAGTGACACAAACAAGGGCTTTAGATGCTTCTATAAGTTCATAAGGATGATTATCATCAATAAGAAGGGCATTTCTTGAATAAATTTGAAGAAGATTTTCTTTTAAACTTTCGAGTTCGTTTAATGTGAATAATTCAATATTTGGGATATCTAAATGGGATAAAGTGATTGTTCTGATAAGTTTCATTAAGAATTCGTTAATATTTTGAAGGTTTATTATTTCATTATGTAGAGCAACATAGCCGTCAAAATCGGCAGATAATTTATTAACTGCGGATAGAAGTACAAAACTATTATTATTAATTTTGTTTATAAGTTTCTCGAATCTCGTATCAATTGACTGTCCAAATGAGATTTGATTATTAAATTTTTTTATGATTTCATTTTCTTTAAATTCAATAGCTGTAATGTGTGTTCTTAACATATCTAGATCTGAATTATCGGGATTACCCGCTACATGTTTAATAGCTGTACCAAGAAAATTAAAAAGTCCTTTTTTCTGTTTTCTAGTTATTTTGTGTAAATTGTCTTTAGCTAGGTCATGTAAGTGATTATACTGGGAATACAATGAGGACAGAGGTCCATTTTTAATAGGGGTTTTAAAATAGTAAATTGGATCTCGTTCTAAGGTTTCTTCTAATTTTTGTAGATTTATGTGCAAGATATGTCTGTGATAATGTGAGGTTTCTCTGGATTTTCCAACTTCTTCGGCAAAATAACCATTATTCGGAATTTGTTGGATCTTGAGAAGATGTCCCAGGGATAGGATCGTCCTGTAAAGAAGTTTTGTCTATAAGTTTTCGGGCTCTTTTTGCAAATTTTAGGTGAGTGCTTGTTTCGTTTTGTTTGTCAGTTTTACCGATTACTTTTGTCTTATTTTGTTTATCTGGACGTAATGTAGAATAGGGATTTTGTAATTTAGGTTTATGTTTTTTCTTAGTTACATAAAGGGGTTGTGCAAGATTTATTTCGGGTATCTCTTCGGCAGTCTCGTTTGCTTTGTCAAGTATGTTTTGTCTTTTTTCTTTTTGTTTTTCGTATAAGTGTTCTATAAAAGGTTGAAGTTCATCTTTGTGTCTTTGGTTATAGGTTTCATATACCGGAAGGTCAAAATCAAAGTGTATTTCTTCGGCATAAGGTCCGTAGAGAATAGAAAAAGGGGAATAATTAGTGGCACTATGGATTGATTGATTATAAATTAACACAGCGTGGGTGAAGATATCATCTAATAGATCGTTTGGATTTTGGTCTTTTAAAGTTCTAAGCTTTTCGATAAGGGTAGAATGAAATCGTTCTACAGGGGAGTTCGAAGATGAATTATTTACTGTAGTGAAATGTAGTTCAATTTTGTGAAGGTTCATGAACTCTTTAATAACGGCGGAATTAAATTCTGTACCACTGTCGCATACTATTTTTTTTGGATAGTTGTGGTGTGAGAAGTAGTGTCTGAGTTTGCTTAGGATTGACAAAGAAGTTTTGTCGGGTATTTTGTAACACTGTCCATACTTGGAGAATGAATCAATAACTGTCAAATAGAGATTTTTGTTGCAATGGAATAAATCTATGTGTATGATATCAAAAGGTTTTTGTCCAAGTAAAGGTCCTAACTGTGGAAGTTTGTAGGGACGTCTTTCGTATTTGTTTTTTAAACAAATTTCACATTGATTAATATAGTTAGAAATAGTAGTTTGCATATTAGGCCAGTAAAATTTATTTTTTAAATGTTTGTAGGTTTCTACGATACCGTTATGATTCTCGGTATGGTATTTCTTTACGCATTCGATTTGTCTTTCTTCTTCTTCAATGTCTTGCAGTATTTTATTGCAGAAAAAGGTTTTAACGGTTGAGTCTATATTTTCTCTAAAGTAGTTGCAAATGAAAGGTCTAAATTCGTGAGAAACTTTTATGGCAAATTTTTGATTGGGTCTTAAGATATTTTTAAAAGATTCTGGTATTTCTTTCTTCCAATCTTCTGTGACATTTACATTGTATCTATGTTTGTTAAATATTTTTCTATAAACTAAATCGAATTTTTCGGAGTGATCGTTAATTATAATTTGATTTGTCGACATATTAATTCGTTCTTCCGAAATTTGTATTCCAGTAATGGGATTTTCAACTGCAGTGTGTTGAGTATCATCATAATTTTGCAGTCGGTCATATTGTTCTAGAAATTCGTCTGGGTCGAACTGTTCATCAATATCTGAAGGTTCGGCACCGTTTGAACTGGTACTTAGAGCATTAATTTGTACTCTAGAAAGGGCATCAGCAACTTGATTTTCCTTTCCTTTCTTATATTTTACATCAAAATTATATTCATCAAGTTTTAGTCTCCAACGTGCTAGTCTAGACGTAGGATCTTTAATTTTATAGATCCAGACAAGGGGATTATGGTCCGTTTCGACCAAGAACCTTTGGCCATATAAATAAGGACGAAAATGTTTGCAAGAATCTATGATGGCTAAGAGTTCCTTTTCAATTGTGAAGTAAGCTTGTTCAGCCGAATTTAGAGTTCGCGAATAATATGCGATTGGATGATTGTTCTGAGAAAGCACAGAACCAATAGCTACATTGGAAGCATCAGTAGTGAGAACAAAAGGTTTTGAAAAATCTGGATATTGGAGTTCAGGGGCATTGGTTATTAATTGTTTGCATTTTTCAAATGATTCTAGATAATTAGGATTTTTAGGATCGACTACGGCTCCTTTTCGAGTACATCTGGAAAGAGGGGATGTAATTTTAGCAAAATTGGGTATAAATCGACGATAATATCCTATAAGACCTAAGAAGGATTTGATTTCTTTCACTGATTTTGGCAATGGAAATTTTTGGATAGCTTCTATTTTGCTAGGATTTGGTTTAATACCATCAGCGGTTACTAAGTGACCAAGAAAAGCAACTTCTTTTGTAAGGAATTCTGATTTATCCAATTGTACTTTAAGATTATTTTTTCGGAATGTATCGAATATTGTAGCAATATGAACAAGATGTTCATGTAAAGACTTGGAAAATATAATAACATCGTCCATATATACGAAACAAAACTTATGAAGAAAGGGTCTAAGAACATTGTCCATCAATTTTTCGAAAGTGCTTGGGGCATTTTTTAAACCAAACGGCATCCTCGTAAATTCAAAATGACCATGAGGAACTGTGAAGGCAGTTTTCTCGATGGAATTGGGATGTACCTCGGTTTGGTGAAAACCTTGGGCAAGATCGAGAACTGTGAAATATGTGGCTTTACCGAGATTGTCTAATATTTCGTCAATTTTGGGCAAAGGGTATTTATCATCTATCGTATTTTCGTTCAGTTTACGATAATCAATTACCATCCTGAATTTTTGCTCTCCGGATGCATCGGCTTTTTTTGGTACGATCCAGACAGGAGCAGAAAACGGCGATATGGAAGGTCTAATAATATCGTTATCTAATAATTTATTTACTTGCTTTGTAATTTCTTCTTGCATCTTTTTTGGATGCCTAAATCCTCTTACATAAATAGGATTTTCATCTCGCGTTCTAATTTCATGTTTAATGCCAGAAGTAAAAGTTAACTTATTTTTATCATCATAAAAAATATCTTTGTATCTTTTGCATAATTTTAAAATTTTATCTTTTTCTTCTAAATTTAAATGACTAGTTCTAATAACAGAAGGATTAAAGTTTGTTGGTCTGATAATTTATAACAGCTTGTAAATTTTCTAAATCACGATTGCCGAGTAAAATATGAAATTCGCGATTCCACTCTGCAATTCGCGCATCAAAAATATAATTTACGTTCATACATTTGAGTACAGGAGTTTTTATATTTTGAAAATATTTACGAGTCACATTCATTGAAGTTAATGTAAAGGGTTTTTCATAAATATGAGATGGATTAAAATATTTTAAAGCTTGAGGGGAAATAATTGTATCAGAACCTCCTGAATCGATTAAAACTTTCAGTCCAGTTTTAGGCATGATAAAGTATGGTAATCGGGGATTGTTATTAATATTATTTAAATTTATAGAAGAGGTGGGTCGTCTTTGAAAAGGCCGTATTGAAAATCCTGAGAATGTTCATAACTATCTGATTCGGCGTTTTGTGTGAAATTTTCGGGATTTTCGTCAATATTAGTATCTATGTTAAAATTGTGAGTTCTTCTTGTAGAAACAGTCATTGGTTGATTGCTTGAGATTGTTTGTACACCACTCATAGGAGAAGTATAATTTTGATTTGGAATATTTCGTCTATTATATATGTTTTTTGGGAGAGGTTTTCTGAAATTTGGATTATTGCCGAAATTATTGTGTTGAGAATAATTTCTAGGAGGGCTGGCTTGATTAGCCTGTGGAGGATTTCTTTCTGGGAAGTTATAATTAGATTGTTGCGGAAAATTGAATGTGGGCTCTTGTATATTACGAGGGGGGTACATGAAGTTATTTTGAAAATTGGGCGGATTATTGGTTCTAGTATTAAACCTATTTGAGTTATTTTGATTTGGAGTATTTGGTTTTTGTTTGAATGTATTAGGTCGCTTATTTTGTTGACCTTTTAAGAAATTCATATACTGTTGTTGACTTTTATGGTTATCATAAGAGATGCATTTTTGGAGGGCTTCTTCGAGAGAGTCAATTTGAAAATGAGACAGATATTCACAATAGGGGTCATTTATGCCGGTACAAAATGTTTTAAGAGCGATATTCTTAAAATAAGGGGTTTTAAAGGCAACTGTGGCAGGATTGTCATTAAGAGAGATATGCTGTAGAAGATCATTTAAGTTATTGGAAACCCTTTGGTGATATTGGTCATAGTTTTCGTTATGTTTTTGTACCGTAGTAGATAATTGATTCACTAAAATTTCTTCGGAACGTCTATCGCCATATTTAGCGAGTAAAGCAGGCCGAATTTCAGTCCAAATAGTTTTATTGGAATAATTTAAAAAATCTCTAGGTTCGCCCTTGATACGAGAAGCGATATTGGCATTTAAAACAAATTCTTGTGGCTGGGTAATATCTTGTGTACCCAAAAATACAATTAAATTATCAACAGATTTAATAAATGTGGAGAGATTATCTCCAGTAGAAAATTCAGGCAAAGTAGCGCATAGGCTAGAAATATCAGCGTTTGACATAGGCATTTTTGATTTATTTAAAGATTTTTTAGAATTACGAATATTATATTTAGAACTAGAACTAGTAATATCTAAGGTAAGATTTTCAAATAAAACTTCTAAATTATTTCTAGAAATATCGTTCAAAATGCTCATAAAGGAAAAAAGGAAAATTGACTTACAGGAAGACGATCAGTAATGATGTTTTCTGCATGCTCTTCCTTCTGATCCCAGGTTCAATGGATTCTCGTCGAACAACTGAATTGACCAGGAAACGGGTGGTTTCTGTACGATGAATCCTGTTCGCAGCGCCAGAAATGTTGGGAGCACTTAAACTTGTCTTTTAAAAAAGGTTTTATTTGAGAAATCACAAATTTACAAACTATGGAACTTTTGTTGTACAATGAAATTACAAATTAAAAAGAACGTTAAAAAATGTTTGTTGCACCTATTTATTGGTTCGGTTATTCTGCGTCGGCTTCCGGGTCATCGGTTTACTTGTGTTGCTGAGGATTATATCTCTCTCTCTATATATATATATATATATATATATATATATATATATATATATATATATATATTTATATATATATATATATATATATATATATATATATATAATGTTATATCGATCCAGATATTGTGAAATTCGTTAAAGTCAGAGACTTATTAGCGTTAAAGTCAGAGACTTAGCACAAAAAGCAGAGGACGACCATGAATAAGATGGATTGATGATGTGGAAGAAGAACTACAGATTCTAAGGGTCAGAAGATGGAGGGAAAATATCAGATATTGCCAGGAGTGGCGACTTCTTTGTGAAGAGGCCAAGATCCACAACGGATTGTCGAGCCACTTATGATGAAATACTTTCAAAAAATGTTACTGACTGTTTTTTCGAAAAGTGCTTCATTTTTTAGTTATTTTGTGTTGAAATATTCGATTTGGAATTAGACAAATAAGAACTTAGTTGTCTTTTAAAACTTTTTGTTTTCTTTTCTTTTTTGTTTACAAATTCGCATCAACCCGAAAGGTTATTAGGGAGAATCAGATTAACAATATTAAATATATTATATATTAACAAAATTAATAGCTTTTAAGTAGTTTAACATATTTGTAAATGAACACTTTGCACCAAGTGCTTTCTCTAAGTTTATTGAGATACCATAATTGATTCTTGCTGTGGAGAAAACTGGATAGTCTACAACATGTTGCACCGCAAGTTTAACGTTACACTGCTCACATTTCGGTTAGGATTCTGTAGTAATTAACAACTTGTGCGTGGCACTGGTATGACCTAATCTAAGACAAGTTATTGTCACTTGATCCCTTCTTTTAGTGGTGAAACATCTCCATAGTTTAATGTCCGGTTTAATATTCCGAAGATTTCACACTGAAAATTTCCACCGGTTTTGCAACTCGGATCAAATCGCGGATCAACTTAGGATCTTCTCTGCTTCTTCATTACCTCTAATACCATTATGTGATGGGATCCAAATAAAGATTACCTCCTTATTACAAGTTTCTATCTCTATCAGATTTTGTTTTATTTTTTTAAGAATATGATTCTCTGAGTATATTCTTCCTATAGATTGTAGTGAGTTTAGTGAATCAGTCAAAATTATATATTTCTGATTTGGTGAGGATATAATATACGTGAGTGCCTCGTATATGGCATATAATTCTGCATTAAGAGTACTATAGTGTATTGGCAACTTATATTTTTGACACATATTAGAGGATATAACTGCTGCTCCCACGCCATCTGTTGATTTTAAAGCATCTGTATAAATTTGAGAGAAATTTGTATATTTTGATAATAAGTTTTGCAGATTTTGATGTATTATACTAGGGTTAGTAGTGTGTTTGTCCAATGATGTTAGGGTAGTTATTATTTTAGTGTAGCAGGTTCAAAACTAACGGGAAAGCAAGGAGGTAAGGTGGTGTTCAGAGATGAGAGATCCATTTTGATTCGGTGCTAGAAAGGTTTATGTAGACGTGGTTTATTGGAGAAACATGTTGATAATCGCTTAAGGTGATCATATTTGAAAGTGTGGTTGTTAGAATTTGCATTTGATTTAATTGCGTAGGTTAACTTTAAGTACATTCTTCTGTGATATAGTGATGGTTCAGCTGCTTCACAATACAGGCTTTCTATTGGTGTGGTTCTGTAAGCTCCCAAGATGCGGAGTGCAGTATTGTGTATTGAATCTAAAATTTTAAGAGAATTTGTTTTCTTTATAAGCTACATTTTTGCTACGAATATTTTTTTCGATAAATACTTACTTTTTGAGTTATTTGTGAAAAACTGTCTAAAAACATGGTCTTTATTTCGAAAAGAACATTTTCACTCACAAGTAATTCAAAAAGTATTGAATACTTGGTGAAAAAATTCTATAGAATAGAAGTTGATTAGAATTAGTCAATTTATTTATTCCCGGACTTATTTTGAACGTATATATTTTTCACCCTCATCCCTTAGAAAGAGAAGGCGTCCACCCTCAAATAAAAACAGCCCTGGGATCGAATCCCAAGTGAAGAGGGTAAGAGGAATCTAAATCCATATTTTCAAGCAAATCTGTCGTGACCTGGAAAATTACAAACCACAACGGTCATTTACTGTATTTAAGTAAAATTAAAAAAAAATACAGACTTCTTTAAAATTAGAAGCACTTTTTCTTTACAATTTGAAGCAATTAATCGTACGAATTCAAGGCGCTGTCACTTTTGGCTTTATAAAACAGTGCAATTTATTAGGGGATTTATTCGCATAGCATACCTTGATTTTGTAGAGAATAAGTTTTCAAATCGAATGGTATGTATTAAAAAAAGTAGTTCGGTTTGTAAAAGTTGGAATAATAGTGACGTTCCTTAGACATTTTCTATGCGTGTATTTGATGTATGGTTGGACGAAGCAGAAAATCCAAATACATCATTGAATACACTAACATAAATTTGTTAAATAACTCTTGACATGTTTTCTACATAAGTTATGTTATCATGTCTTTGAACAAATTTTTATTCGTTCCAATGTAATAAATCGACACGAGTCGATATAATAAAGCAAGTACTATTTTTCAAACAAGCAATAACAAACACGCATGTGGGTTGTAGGTACGCTAGATACTGTTACACAAAGCCTCGTTAGATTCCTGTTTGTTTACTAATAATATTCACATTTGTATCTATTACGGATGTCAAACGGATTTTATGACATGTTACACTTCAAGGAATTCCACGTAACGTAATTATTAATTACTGCAGACACTCGTCCATCATGCATTCCGGAATGTCCTTGAAGAATATCCATAAAACCCAATAAATGATCCAATTGTTGAATATGTATGGCATGATAAACCGGTAAAAATATTTCTGGGGATACCCAATCAAATAAATAAGACAATCCTGTCAAGAGTTCCCAGTAATCACTTCTATTTTTATTAACTCTTCTCATTGATCCGTGTCTGATTAGGTTTTTTAATATTTGACATTGCACTGATATTTTTCCTGTTTTGGTTCTTTGTAGCTGTTAATTTATTGATTAGAGAAGAAGGTTGCATGCGCTTACTGTTATTAAGATAGACAAAAGTTTGATTACTATCCGGAACAAGTATCTGAAAAGACTAAGTATATTTTTACAATATATGTAATAAAACTAACAAACATTATACCGTTTCCGCATAATTTCTCATTTTTTAAATTTGTGTCAGTTAAAAAAAAGTCAAAAATTATAACATGCATTTTATTAACTAATTTAGGGAGGGGATGTGATGGAACCTTTATACTTCAATAAATAATCGAGTAGTTTCAATTTAATTTATACCAGACTATTGTTATTAGCAGGTGCACAAAAATACTGTGTTTCATTATTGGTATTTAACATTATTACAATGAATTAATTATAAATGAGATGATTAGCACTATTATGTTCTCCTCAAGATAGCTGAGCACATGTGAGCCTCATCAAGTGCTAGTAGATTATTGCGGAGTTTTCGTACGAATCGTCTTGCTAAGCAACAAATTGAATGTGGACCAGCTGCAACGGCAGTTGAAAATATATTTTTAGTTTTACTTGTTAGAAATCAAACAATTTATCTGTTCCATTTACTTGTCTTCCCTCGTCTATCTCTAGGTTTCTCATATCCTTGTTTTCTGTTGTTAGGTATTCGGTTTTCTTTAAGTTTATTTCCATTCCGTTGTTTTTATATTCTTCTTCTAGTTTTCTGAGCATAAAGCTGAGATCTTCTTCATCTTGTGCGATGACTACTTGATTGTCGGCAAAACTTAAGGTGTATAGGTATTCGTCTCTTACTGGTATGCCCATTCCTTCGCACTTTCTCCTCCATGGTTTGAGTGTCTTTTCCAAGAATATTTTAAATAGAGTAGGAGACGTAGCACAGCCTTGTAAAAGTCCTTTTGTCGTCTTAAATGGATTGTAGGCTTTATTTTCACATTTAATAGCTACTTTGTTTTCTTTGTACAGTGCTTTAACTGCTTTTATTAGTGTTTGTCGGATTCCGAGATCATTCATTGCTTCCCATAATTTGACTCTAGGTATTGAGTCGTATGCTTTCTTTAGGTCAACAAACGCCAGATGTACCGGTGTACCTTTTGCCATTTTCTTCTCTATCAGTTGTTCTAATGTGTATGTATGATCTAGGCATGATTTTCCTACTGTGAACCCTGCTTGGTCTTGTCCAATTTTTCCTATTATTTCAGTTTCTAGTTTTTTTCTTGATAATTTTCCCGTAAAGTCTACCTACCGACGATATTATACTAATTCCTCTGTAGTTTTCACATGTTTTCCTGTTTTCTTTCTTATGTATGGATGTGATGTATGCTTGTTTCCATTCCGCAGGTATTCCCTCTCCATTTAGTAGATAAATTCAAGTATATCGAACCAGGGAACAACAGAAGATATAAACAACAGACTAAGACAAACAAGAAACTGTATAAGACAACTAAATTCAGTGCTATGGGATAAGAACATTACGATAAAGACAAAAGAGAATATATAATACCCTGACAAGAAGTATCCTGATATATGAGTCCGAAAACTGGACAATAAATAAGAGAAATAGAGGTAGAATAAGAGCAGTAGAAATGGAGTTCCTGAGGAGAAGCTGTACACTTACAAAAGAGACAGAATTGAAAACACAGAGATTAAGCGGAGAATGGGAGTGCAATCTGACATAATTGACTATATAGAGGAGAAGGGACTATCCTGACACGGCCACGTCAGAAGAGCGGACAGAGGACGCCGGAAAAACAAAATCACAGAATGGAGCCCGATCGGAAGAAGAAAGAGAGGAAGACCCCGAAGGTCATTCAGAGACGAAATCGACGAGGCTATGGAGAAAAGAACCCTGCGAGATGGAGACTGGAATGACAGGAAAAATTGGAGAAAACGGTTGAGTGAAGGAAGACAGTGAAAACTGTGGAAATCCTTAGTAGTAGTAGTAGAAATCAAACAAAATTTACAACGCTTTAGCATATATACAATGTAACCATAGACCAAGATACTTTTAGCATAAATCAAATCTTCAAATTCATACACCACTAAGATGCTCACCTATTTCCAGAGAGAACCATTATATATAATTAAGATAACCAATTTTAAATATACATAAGAAAACCATGATTTAAAGGAAATCTAATAGCGCACACTCTACCAAAACTACAAATAAATTTAGAAAGAGTAAGTTTGGTCTGATATCTGAGCATGCCAGGCGAACAAATCCCATTCGTCCCCCTTCTCGCTGGTTCCCACTCGAATTAGGTGAATCGCAAATTCAAGCTTACTGAAAGCTATTGAACGATGTTAGGAATAACCTTTAATTCTGTCAATACATCTACAGTTCACCCTTGAATCTTTTTGAAATCTTTTGCACATTTTATGTTGAGAAAAGACGTTGCAATGGCATTAGACGATTGCATTTTTGTTAATTTGACATTATCCTGCACGTGTTTTGATTCAGTTAACTTTCATCAGAAATACTTGTGCTTAAACTGCACTAAAAGCTATAGTAACTTAACATGCCTGAGTACCCTAGTAGCGACCTCTGTACGAAGCAACAAGAAGTCAGGAGACTTCTCGTCGATAGCGAATTGGGTGAACCTCAAATACAAGCTTATTGAAAGCTATTGGACTATGTTAGGAATAATCTTCTATTCCGACAATACATCTACAGTTTACCCTTCAAAAACACTATCTTTTGCACTTTTTACGTAGAGAAAAGACGTTGAAATTTAAATGGAACCCATTTAAATCCCCAAATCTATCCTAAAGGTGGATGAACTGAGAAATAGGCCAACGACGTGAGGATGTAGAAGGCAAAAAGAAATTGTTAAATTAAAGATCCATATGGACATCTCTTCTATCATGGGTCCAGATTTGAGAGTAAAGTCTACTGATCGCGTATATTGGAGTGCAAGATCAAGTAGAGGATCTTACACTTCGATAATCGGCCGGCACGGCCGTGCACGGTGGCTTAAAATCGAGTAAGCGCGCTTAATTAATAATTAAAAAACAATGGTCTAAATTAAGATAAGCCCCGATTACTTCAGAATCTTAAAACGCAATGTTTCAACTTGAATTTAGGTACTTGGCAACTTCAAAAATAATAAGTACAGTATGCCTTTTCAAGTCTCGAAAATGAGTATTTTCTTATACTTCGAAAACTATCAAATTTGGAGAAGAAAGACAAGAGCTCTTTTTTGTTTAAAGTGACATAAAAATGTAAAAACATTTTTCCTACGGGAGAGGCCACATTACCTAGATTATGGGACAGACAATTACTCATTAATCTATATCCGGAGACCATTACTATAGTGTATTTTTATGTATGAGAGAGTAATAAAACAATAAATTATGTATGCAGATCCCTAAACTGTTGATACGGGTGACCCAATGAAAAACAGATATTTGTCAACAAGTTTACAGAAGTATATAGGAAAACAATTTTAAATTGAGTATGACCACCAGGTATAAAGGTTGGAGCAGAATAGAATACAATACTTGTGAGGGTTACTAATCCCTAAATAAGGTTGCCAGTGTCGAAGTGATGGAGGTTAACAGGTACTAATGAATTTGCAAGAAATGTAAGATGTTTATTTTATTGGTTATATATAACCAATAAAAGTTTAATAAGTACCTACCTATTTGCAAAATAAAGTTTAATTCTTTAGATAAAATAAAACGTTTTATTTTATCTGAAATTAGTGCATTCCACGAAGTAAGGGTTTCAACAATCAAACATTTAATTCTTTAATTCCAGGAATCTACGACAGTAATTGACTAGATAATTACCTTCTAAACTTATTCCACAGAAAATGTGATAGTGGGTTTTTCCATTTTGTAGGAAGGTCCAAGTGGCGTATTCAAAATTCTTAACAGTTCACTAAAAGTAGGTACTTCAGTTGCAAGGTGCAGTTTATTGTGTATACTAGTGTTATGGAAAATTTGGAAGTGCCGTGTAAACGCCGAAAAATTGGTGTTTTAACAGTTAATGAAAAAACATTAATATTTAATTGTTTTAAATCATTTACAGACCAACGTTTATGTGAAAGTGTTGATGAGACCGTTGAGTTAGTTAGCAGTACACTTGGTGTCGGGAAATCTACGATTTACAGACTTATTAAAGAAGAGAAATGTGGTAGTTTTCAAATGCCACGTAATGCTCCAGGGAAACCAAAATTTCAAATAGAATATCATTTTAAAGAAGGACTTCGACGGAAAGTGCATGAATTCTTCTTTAGACAAGAATTTCCAACATTGGATAAAGTTCTTGTCTCAGTTCGAGATGATAAGGATTACCCAGAAATGAGTCGAAGTACGTTATGGAAACTTTTAAAAGAAATAGACTTCCGCTGGAAAAAGAATCCCAGAAAGTCTATTTTATTAGAAAGAAGCGATATTGTCATATGGAGAAGACATTTTCTAAGAACCAAGAAGGAAATGAGAAACCAAAAAAAAAAATATTTTATCTTGATGAAACATGGATCAATGAGGGTCATACACCAAATAAATTTTGGCAGGATGAAACTGTTACAAGTCAAAGGCACGCTTTTGTAAATAACTTATCTACTGGTTTAAATCCACCATCAGGAAAGGGACGCAGGCTGATAATAGTACACATTGGCAGTTCAGACGGTTTGTTGAAGGTGGTTTATTAACTTTTGAATCAACTCGTACCGGTGACTACCATGAAGACATGAACGCTGATGTCTTTCAAGAATGGTTCGAACAAATGATAGATCTTCTTCCTAAGAACTGTGTAATAGTAATGGATAATGCAAGTTATCACTCCAGACTTATAGAAGGACTGCCCACAACCAAGTGGTTAAAAAAAGACTTGCAGAATTGGCTGAGTTCAAAAAATATAACGTACCATCCCGGATCTATAAGAAAGGAACTTTATTCGTTGTGTGCCCTTCATAAAGAAAAATTTAAAAAATACGAAATTGATGAAATTGCCAAAAATCGTGGAATGACAGTACTTAGATCCCCACCATATCATTGTAAATTAAACCCGATTTAACTGGTACACTGGCACAGATAAAGAGTGAAGTTTCAAGAAAAAATACCACTTTTAAAATTCATGATGTTAAACAGTTGTTTTTGGAGGCCGTAAATAATGTAAAACCTGAAACCTGGGAAAAGGCAGTAAATCACACTATTAAAGAAAAGGAAAAAATGTGGAAGCTGGACAATATTACTGATAAAATGATCGAGCCAGTTATTATAAATCTTGGTTCTGAAAGTTCATCTTCTGAATCTGATTTGGATTTGTAACAAGTAGCTGTAAGTTTTATATTAATATTTTTATTCATCTATTTAACATACCTTAGACGTTTTAAAAACTCTTTTTCTCTTTTGTAATTGTTAAAAATTAAAAAAAATGTGAATTTTTTAAAACCCTTTTTAATGTAGGCCAGTCAGTTCTAATATAGAGTGTGATAAAATAGGTCACTTTTGTTTACATACACATAACACTTTATAACACTGAAATAATTCATTTATTTTTTACAATTATTCAAAGTAATTTTTCAATTAATCTTGAGCATGCCCATGGAGTGGTCGGAGCTACCAGTTAAAATTATGCTAATTACTCTCTCGTTCATAAAAATAAACTATAGTTAACCTTTTGCTATTTACGGCACAAATTTGAACGAATAGTGGGAACATTCGACGGAAATTAAGATAAGGATCGAGAAGGCAAGATCAGCTCCTGTCAAAATGAAAAAAATCTTTAAAATTTACGATATAAAAAGACAAGTTCGTTCACTAAAATGCTATGTATTCGTCGTTCTTCTATATCGAGTGGAGTCATCCAACTAAAGCATCACTAAAGAGGCTCGAAGCATTTTAAATGTGGTGGTATAGACACATGTTGAGGATTTTAGGAATAGCCAAAGTTACCAACGAAGAAGTTCTACACAGACTGGTTAGAGAATTGGAACTAGTGATAACCATAAAACAAACTTGAATACCTAGGGAATCTAATGGGTAGGGTAAGTCCGGGAGAGATCGCTCGTCGGGTGAGATGACTCAGTTGAATATATCACAGTTTTGTCTTATTTGGCGTCAGTTGCATTGCGTTATTTATTGGCTATTTGCAAGACTCTGTTGTTTCTGTGAATTTCCTAACGTTGAAAGGTAAGTTATTTAGAAATTCTTATTAACATCTTCTTAGCTTTTTTTGCGGTAATCATCAAAACTATTATGCACTTATTTTTGTTATTATTTTATTAAAGTCGCGTTTTGATGGCATGTTGTGTGTATCGTTGAGGTTATATATGCATTGTTGCCATTTCTTTTAAACGTTCCCAATACACGGAATTTTGGGCCATTTCAACCTGACCATTCGGGTAAGTTGGCTTATAAATGTTAGGAAGAGATGGGCTAGCTCTTTAGTTACTTATATAGGAATATTTTAATAGATAAATTTATTTTTAGCCATTCCAACGAAATATAAAAGAAAAGGAAATTGCCAACGTGGTTTAGTGACTGGCAATCAACTCAAATCAGCCATAGATGCCCTAAGAAATAGAGAAATGGGAAGCAATGCTGCCGCCAGGAATTTTGAAGTGCCAGCATATAGATTAAAAAGAAGAATGAAAAGTAACAATTTAAAAAAAAGTGCATTAGGAGCAAGTAGGGGTTTCGGCTAATAAAACAAAAATAAAATAAAAACATATCCTAAAGTTGCAGAAGGCTGGTTTTTTACTTACAAGAGTTGGAGTTGGAGCGAAAGAATTAAATATTAAAACTAGTTTCAAGACGAAAAAAACTAGCAGGTTTTGACTGGTGACAATCGTTCTTAAGAGGAAACCCTGTCTTGAGTAGAAAAAATAGAAGAAGACTAGGAAAATCATTAGCAAGTAGTCAAGGTATAAACAAAAAGGATATATGGAAGCCCGCGAGTTTATTTAATATGGACGAAACCGGGCTCCAACTAAATAATAAACCTGCATTTGTTGTAGCTCAAAATGGATCTAAAAATGAAGCACCAGTTACTTCTCCAGAAAAGGGAGAAACAATTACGTGTATTACCTGTTGCAATGTGTAACTTCCTTTCCCAGACCTGCATATTCAAAGTTAAATATAAAATACAAGAATTCGAAGACGGCATGCCCCCAGGATCAAAGGTTTACATGAATGAAACGTCCGCTTACAGAAATACAGATATATTTATTGATTGGTTAGCACATCACTCTGGTATTAAAGAACCCCCAGAAAAAGGATGGTCCACTTGTTTTGGATGGTCATTCTTGTCATTGCAAGTCCGTTCAAATGTTATGAGTACGCAGTTCAAATGAGTATGTAGACGAAAATGAGGCCATTCTATTGTGTTTACCGAGGCACACCACACAGTTTTTGCAATCATTAGATTGTTAATTTTTTATGTCGCTAAAGTTACATTATCACAATGCAATTTATTTGTTAAAACGAATTCCACAAAGAACATTAACCGCTTGCAGATTTGCAAATTAATAAATAAGGCTTAGATAAAAGCCACTTCAGTATAAAATGTCGTATCTGGTTTTTACCCATGTGGAATTTATCCAGTCGACCGGAATCCAATACCAGAGTAGTACTTTATTGAGAGTTCAACAACACAAATTACTGAAATAGATGATCTTCCACATCTAAACCTCCAATATACAATCAGTTCGATGCCGTCTCATCCGTCACTATTAAAACTACCATCCATACCTGGTAATAAAACGACCTCTAAAGAAAAAATCATTCCCGGTAAAATTTTAGATATCTTTCAAGTACCTTCTATATTAAATATTTCAAAAGTTAGGAAACGCGGTAGACACATGTCCGCAGACTTACTAGCCCAGTGAATTACAAAGATTTAGATGTTCAACAGAAAAAAAAGAGTAAAGGTCCTCCTGAAAAAAAAAGTCAAAAAATCCAAGTACCCCAAGAAGATGTTTTGTGAGTTATGTTCTTCCGAAGAATCTCACGATCATATGGAAATTACTAAAGAGTCTAGTGATGATCTACAAGATGAAGCAAATTGTGAATGTGCCCATTGTGGGGAAATATATTCAACCACATCGAAACAAGAAAACTAGGTACATTGCATGCATTGTAATTCTAGGTTTTACTAAAACTACTCAAATTATCTTAATTTATGTGTCATATGGTGAAAAGTATAGGCAAACAAGTCGCAAATAAAGTTTATAATATTATATATTATGTATTAGTAGTATTTTAATACAAATATATAAATGTTTCAGAGTGTAGACTTTTTTTGCTAAGATTAAGACAGTCAAAAAAATGTGAACCATCTCTCCCGGATTTACCCTAATTAGAAACGATACAACCTACATCGGACCATACTTGAAGGTAAGGTGCATGGGAAGGTAAGATGTAGAAAAAGGAAGAATATCCTGGTTGCATAACCTACAAAAATGATTTAATCCATAGACATATACAAGATAGACTGACTGCTCCAATATAGTCGTGTTTCTCCAGTGCAACAAAGAAAACTAACGCAAAAAGCTGTGCCTGCATCTCTGTGTAATGGGCTAGACTTATCGACCACGTAACCTTCTCATTGGTCTATTAGGTCACGTGGTCAAAGAGAAGCAGGAACTGCTTTGCGTCATGATACAGCTCTCGTCACAACATCACGAGACCTAGATTCAGTATTTAGGTTTGCTCAGAATCACCTTAACCTGGTCGACAGGTGGTGTGGGAGATGGATAGTAACACCTAACCCAAATAAAACTAAAATAATTCTCTTCAGATATCCATATCTCAGCAGATGGATCACACCCATCATATTCGGAAGACACAACCTTAGACTCTGGGGGGACCGACTACAGCTCCGCAACCGGATCGAGTACCTCGGTGTGGTGTTTACACAAACACTGAACTGGAGGACCGATC
The DNA here is from genome assembly GCA_918026665.1 of Diabrotica balteata. Lineage (NCBI taxonomy): Eukaryota > Metazoa > Arthropoda > Insecta > Coleoptera > Chrysomelidae > Diabrotica > Diabrotica balteata. Next base: position 36,080,281 of record OU898276.1, read on the forward strand.
TGGACATAGTCTGTAACAAGGCTAGGTCTACTCAATGCTCTTTGTGGTAAATTTGGAGGAACACACCCACGCTCACTCATACACACATATACAACATTCATTAGGCCGGTCATCGAGTATAGATCCAATATCTATATTACGTTGCGACGCCATCTCACACAAAACGCCGCGACTACCCCTCCGCCCTTATTCATCGCCTGTCGAATATCCAGCCCATCAATGAGAGGCTCACCTCTCTGAGCAAGAGCAGAATCAGAAACATCCGAGGCCAAAACTTTAGAGCCCAAAACATTTCGAAAACTACCTGCTCATCCATCGGCAGTATATTCAAAAGAAAACCTAAATCTAAATTCCCCTTCTTACCCGCAATTTTGCTGGCTCTTGCCAGCAACGAACTCCCTGATGAATACATTGACATTCAGGAGGCAACACCCCTCTATTATCGACGTCGCAATAACTTTTAAATGCTCACCTCTAGCTTGTCTAGATAGGGAAAGATTGGTTTTCTGTGGTTTCCCCATCCCATTGCACGCTCCTCCGACGACAAGTCCAAGAAGCAAACCACCAGTGGAATCCACGAAGTCACCGAAAGCCAAACAACACCCACAAAAAACAAACCATGTCCTGAAGAGGTGGAAAACCTAAAACAGGACACCAAAACACCAGACAAATAACACACCCACAGAGAAGAAATAACCAGACAATGAGTCGCTTTGCGTCAGTTTTCTCTGTTGCACTGAAGGAACGGGTCTGTATTAAAGCGTTCAGTCTATTTGTATAATATGTCTAATATGGATATGGGACTTTTTAGGGCAGCAGTCAATAAAGTCAAAATAGTCCATAATTAATTTCCATCATCCATAACAGATAAGCCCCATAAAAAGAAAATTAATTAAATTAAGTATCGGTGATAGACAAAAACCTACTTTTAATCTTATTTATTTAAAAATACTTTGTTTTATTTTAAATTTTGTGATAATTACAAAAATAATACACGTTTGTTCATAATATAAATGTATTTTTTTTCCGGCAATGTTAATCAGTAAATATACACGTCTTGTAAATAATTGTACAAAACTATTCATGAAATATTACTTAATAAAACTTCACTCAATTTTGTAACGCCTCAATTACGTTATCTAGATTTTTTAACGATCTCTATTAAGATATGTTTAGAATATAACTTCTTCTAATTGTTTGTTTTTCTCAGATTTGTTTCATCTGAACACTGGCTGCTGTACATTAAAATCGTGGCGAATATATTACATCGTTTGTAGCAATTAAAATGATTATAAAAAACTTACTGCATAATGTGTGTCTTGAAGAGAATTGAATTAATGTACGATTTTATTGTTTTTCTATTCACAGAATAATAATGTCGCGAGAACGGAGGTAACAGACGCTATTGTGTCGTTATCTTGGAGGATGACACTAATAGTCTAGACAAACGCAACAGTTCAAATATTTTGATGTGAAGAAATTATAAAATATTATTATTCGGTATTTTATTGCACCGATATTATATTTAAATATAAACTATGATTATTCAATTATGCGGCAGAAAATTTGTGTGGTTTTAACCCATTTTACTACTTTTCTAACAACGATTTATTGAAATTGCTTCCGTAAATTCAGTTAAAACAATGACACCTGGTGTAAACATATTTTTATATATATTACCAAAAACAAATCAACTTTATCAAAGCAGGGGTAATGGTTCTCTGTGATTTTCTACGTTAGCGTTTCAAGGCTTGTGCCTACATTACTTCTACTATTTTTTTATTATATTTTACATCTTCGCATCCATGTGTAAACAATAAGAGTATGGAGTAGTAAATTCCCTTCCAATCATTAGTGGCATTTCAGCTCGTTCTGATCCAAAGCCTTTTTCAGAACAATCCTCCATTCACACCTATATCTGGCAACTTTTCTCCATGCTCTTACTCAAAGAGATTTTAAATCGTCTTCCAAGTTTTCTGGCTACCTCAGTTTCGATCTTCATCTTATTCGTTGTTCAATACCACCTCCACGATACAAGACATTTTGGACTGTTGCTCCTTTCTTTCGCTTGATTACATGCCCTATCCATCTAGGGCGTGCTACGCTAATAAGGGTTGTCTGAGGTTGGTAAAGAATCTTGGAGGCAAAATGAGTTGCCGTTTTTCATACTGTAATAAAACTTCAAGTAATGTCCATTCGGACAGCAAATCCTCGAATTCTTTCTCTCTCGCAAATCTTTCTCTCACATCCTCGAAGGCTTTTGCTGCGTAACCACTGGTTGCATTGCGTACAATAAGTGGACGTCATGTTTCCAGCTGGAGTTTTCAGCGCTTTAAAACTAGAATAAATCAGCTAATGGAATAAACCTCAACAGACAATTCTGGTAATCCAAGTTGGGAGTTGGGCAGTGGGTTAACACCCCCCTCCCGCAGAAAACCTTCAGTAACCAATACTTCAGAGCAATTAGCCGGATGGTCTTTTATCGCAACGAAATAAAAGACATTCAGAAGAAAACACGGATAGACTACTTTCGATTCCTATTTGCTAAAACCTCCGACCTTTGAGATAATGAACCTCCAATATCAGAGGTAACTACAAATGAAGAAAGAAATATTGAGAAGAAACAGGCAAAGGAAGCATTAGGAAAATTAAAGAATAAAAAATCACGAGGAGAGGCCAGAATACCGAACGAACTCCTAAAGTACGGAGGACCAGATCTGCCCAAATAACTATTAAACCTAATCCAAAAAATAATAGACCAAAACAGAATTGATGGATTCGACCGTTACTTGATGGAAATTCATTTTATGTAACAATAAAACACTGAAAACTTTGTTTTCAAACTTCCACAAAATTTATTTTAAATCTTATCACTACAGCTGTTTCGGCTAATTGCCTTTCTCAAGTGATCTATTTTTGTCTTGGGTTTACAAATTTATAGTCTCTAATGAAATAGGTTGAGGAGGGGAGAACTGTTTGTCTCAAGTTGGTCATTCAGAATTATATCTATGTTTTTTAATTTGTTGATTTCCATAGATTCTAACAAAGATAGCTTAAGGCCTTTATTTTGAATGTGAAGAATTTTAAATTTGTCATTAAAAGAATGATTAGGATCTAGAAGGTGAAGTGCGTATGTCGAATCTGTTTTTCTATTCTTGAAAGCCCTTTTATGTTCTGCTATTCGTTTATCAAAGTTTCTACCAGTTTGACCGATGTAGGTTTTTGGGCAGTCGCCACATTGAAGTTTGTACACACCACTATTTAAGTGTTTTTTATTTTTGCTCTTGTTATTTTTAATATATTTGCCTAGGTTGTTAATTGTTCGGAAAGCTGGTGTTATTCCTTTCTTTTTTATGTATTTGGCAATTTTTGTTGTTATTTTGCCCGTATATGTAATCGAGCAGAAGGTACTGGGTTTTTCTCTGTTGGTGGAAATACTAATTTCAGGGCTTTCTTGTGTAGTTTTTGATTTAACATTTTATTAAATCTTTTACTTTTACTTTTTTCTACAAAAGCTTTGATACTGATAAATATAGAGAACGTTTTCATTAAGGTATTTTATATATAGAAAAATGATATCAAAGAAAATGGAGTTCAAAGATGGGCTACTACTGCTGAACCCTTAAAGATAATGTGCCAGAAGCTAAATACTCAAGAAAATTCCTGACAACCACTGTTTAATTTAGTAAAACCCCATATAGCTGTAAATAGGTAAAAAATGTGTAATTTGTATATGAATATCACAAGAAAACCATAAATGATGGAAATAGAATTTGTCAATAAAACTTTTAATACAAAACATTATATTTTTTGTGTTACCTAATGATATTAATAAAAAAAAGTAGAATATAAGAACGAAATCTGATTAAGTGAAGGCATTTTAGATTCGTGACAATTATTACTAACAGGTGTGGATGCAACAAGTTGTGGATACTGGAATTAAAAAATCTTCTTCTTAGGATGCCTGTCCGTTCCGAACGTTGGCGATCATTCTGGCTATGACGACTTTGTTGGTTGCTATACTAAATAGCTGTGTTGAGGTCTTTCTATACCATGCTCTCAGGTTAGCAAGCCAGGATATTCTTCTTCGTCATGGTGCCCTTTTTCCTTAAATTTTATCTTGTAAAATGCATTGAAGTATAGCTCGTATATGCCTCGATTTTTCATTATATGGCCAAAGTACTGCAGCTTACGGCCCTTCACGATGTTGACCAAATCCGCAGTTGTATTCATCCTCCGCAGTATTTCTTTATTGGTGACTTTGTCTGTCCATAGAATCTTCAAGATCCTTCTGTATGAGCATAGCTCAAAAGCCTGAAGTTTTGATAGAGTTTCCGCCTTCAATGTCCACATTTCTACTCCGTACAGAAGAACTGAGTACACATTACATTTAAGGAGCCCTATTTTTGTTTCTAGGGTGAGCTCGTGGCTCTTCAACACAGAACTCATAGTCAAGAATACACTCTTTGCCTTTCCGATGCGACATTCAATCTCTTGGGTATTGTCCCATGACTCATTGATTATAGTTCCCAAGTAGTTGTATTGGGAGACTCGTTCAATTCTCATTTGGTTCACATACAGATTTGCTCCAGATATGATTTCCTTGCTGATGATCATTAGCTTGTTTTTGCTGGTGTTGATATCCAGTCCATATTTTCAAATAAAATAAATTCATAAATTCAAAAATGTCTGAGGTTAATCGGTATGTGCATTATTCAATAAAGTAACTGTTTCAAATACAAAGTTACTTAAATAAAATAATTAGTCCTTTATTAGCATTTTTTAAATTTCTACACACTTTCTACATGAAATTTAATGTGTTATGATTTAATTACAGAGACAACGTCCGCATTTGTCAATAAAATTCGACTTGCAGGACTCAACATTTGTAATCACCTTTTTACAACTTCTGTTATGTAACAATAAAGTTATGATTACTTAAAATAGTAGCAGAAATGATTAAAATTGTATCATAAAAATCTATATAACCCACAAAACTGTGAGGTTTTATCACATCCGATATGAATACGCCCACCGAATTCATAAAACTAATATAATTCGAAAAATCTAAACTTTTATAGATCAACTTCGTAAACAGCTCCTTTTTCTCAGAGCCCATTATACGGTCCACTAACACTTACATAAATAATCTAAATAATTAGCAATGGTCTCTTTAATAAGTCATTATGTTAACGAAATTAACTAACAATGTAGATAATTAATTATTTAACACACTTGCCAACAGTCGTCAGTGATTATCTAAAATTATTTATGCCGATGTCAGTGTTGAATGGTTGAGGTATTTATTTTTTAACCGACATATACATATTGTTTATTTCAACAAGTGGTAATTAAGCCTACAATATTGTCTGTAACTGATCATGTAATTGCTTTATATACAAATAAACTGACACCCAGATGCGCATTATTTTTTTAAGGTAATTATTGATTTATACTGTTTGATCCCATTTTAATTTTTTTATTTAGAAATGTACATGTACAATCCACATCAACCATGCAGGGTTAGTAGTGGAATAATGGAACCAATGATTAGATACAGCTGGTTCCTAAAAAACTGATAAAAAATCGTTTAAAGCGTGTATTGTAAATAATAAATACTTATTATTTTCACACTGTCACTGTCATTGCCAAATCTTAAAATTTGTTAGATAACTTATTTTATTCATCCTCAAAAAATGGCTCCACATGCTAGCAAAGAACTAAAAGCAAGAATTGTAATGAAATTAGAAGATGGTTGGTCACTATCTGCCATAGCGAACCATTTTAACGTAAGCAAAACAACAGTTTTTCATATCAATAAAAGATGGAGAGAACAAGAAACTCTCGAAAGAAAGCAAGACCAAAAATATCTAACGCTCATAAAGATCGTACGCTTTTGGAAAGATTAGAAGAGAATCCTTTTGAAGATGCGAAAACTGCAAGAACTATGTCACAGTTTCCGGGAAGACAGACAACAACTTGGCACAGAATTAAAGCATCGCGTCTTAGGTACCAAACAGCAACAAAAGAACTAGCTTTTACACCACAACAGAAGCAATCAAGACTTATATTTGTGGTAAAATTAAACGGACATTTATCCAACAAATTAGGATGGCGATCTTGCTACTATATAGAGCGTAAGTCATGTAATTACTTCCAACTTGAAGGACCACCCACTGGCGTGCGAAATAAGAACAGAAACAGTTTAAACAATACGTAGTTTAATAATTGAATGTTACTACAGCTAAGTTAATATCTAGCCAAAGATTTAGCGCAAGTTCTTTTATTGAAACCGCCGATCACTGTCCATTTTGCATTAGCGACACACTACACGAGCACTGATACAGATTAAAATGTTACTAATAATTATCACTTCAATTAAGGATGTTTTCTTCAATATGAATATACTTGATTAAGAGTGAGCGTTCAGCTTTTAACTATAAGCTATGTAACAATAACTAAACCTCTAAACAAGAAACGACCAGCTAAGCTGGGATACAATTTTATACTAAATGCTTAATATTCTGATTGCAATTCTTGAATATTGCAAGGGATTTGCGAAGGACAAAGGACAACTTCAATATTTCTATACAGAGGTAGGTAAATCCCACTTTTTGAATTCTTTTCTAACAGGGAAATTTTTGGAATTTTTCGAAGAAAGTTAATCTGTGGGTAAAAATATCGTTTGAATACATTATCGGCTTTCATGAGAATTTACTGCAGAATTTACGTTGGTAGATTTTAAGACGTGTAAGTTAATTGCTACCAGTGGCGTAGCAACACTTGGATATATTTCTTACAGAAATTTATCCAATTTGCTTTAAACCATTAGCAACAAATTCAAGATTTTTGGGACGGGGTAATATTTACAGAAAAGAACGTTTTCAATATTCTAAAAAGGACAAAATTGGGGTGTATAAACCAGATAATCATAGATTTATTCTTCTATATGTTGATAGATATTGAGCAGCTGGTCATTTTAGCGCTAATGTATGGGAATGGATTTCATCTAGTAGAGGAATGGGAAGGGTATGGCCAATTGTTGGGCAAATTTATCTGAATATTCTAAAAAACATCATGTTTGCCAGTGTATAACAGTTGTATCCATAAAATAATTGTATCCTCCAACAAGATAATTGTCCTATTTACACTGCAAATATAATAAACCAGCGGCTCTAAAATAACGAAACCATATCATGGCCCAGCTACAGTCCAGATTTAGACCCAATCGAGAATGTGTATGGGGTTATTATAAAACGGTTGTATCGGCGTAATTTTATACCTCAAAATGCTGAAGAGCTGTGGCACGGTATACAACAGGTTTAGAAATAGCTCTTTGAAGAAGACAATTTTATAGTTACTTTCACGCAGATGGACCGAAGGTGTTATCAATGCTGATGGAGATATTATAAAATATTAATTTTATTTTTATATAGGTACCTAAATTTAGTATAGTGTTACGTAAAAATTGGTCATGTTAAAAAAACCTGTAAACATGTTCTTTATTTACTAAATATAATTAAATATAATATAATAGTAGATTCGACAAGACCCTTCGATCAGCTGGTAGAAATATACCTGAAACGTTCGTTCGAAGCTTCGAGAAACCGGTCGAACGATGACCCAGCCAATTTACTTTCTGGTATAATCGGAAGGATTCCCCAGACCCTTCTAGATAAAGGTGTTTGAAAATAAATACAGGATTTTTATTGTGACCAGTTAGTAAGAAGATAAATTCGGGCTCGCGTATTTAAATGTACGTTCGTAATAAATTATTGTAAAATAAATTAGTACAAATAAAGACTTTAATAAATTTGTGAGTGTTATAAATAGAACCTTTAGTAAATTAAATTAACAATTATAAATTAGAATTAATAAAAATATAACATTAGTTTTGGTTTTCCAGACCCTCGCTTTCTTTCGAGAGTTTGTTGTTCACTCCATTTTTTGTTAATAGAAAAACTGAGGTTCTGCTTGTGTTAAAATGGTTTGTTGCCTCTGATAGTGCCCAGTTATCTTTTAATTTGATTACAATTCTTGCTTTAATATATTGTTGAGTAAAGTCGTTCGTTTTATTCCTTAATAATAATAAAAATTGGGTTAGACAAATGTCGTGTACTAAATATAGTCAAGGGAAAGGTTCAGCCCGGGGGATTCGATATGCAAAATGGCCAAAACATCGAGGCTATGGCGAAAATGACATGCATAAATATCTAGGAGTAAAGCAAGCGCGGAAAATTGATCATAAACTAATGAAAATCGAATTAACATCAGAGATCATACGAAGGGTAAAACAGCTACTCTGCTCACATCTTAATAGTAAAAATTTGTTTAAGGCATTAAACACGTACGCATTTTCCGCGCTTAGCTTCTCATTTGGCATTATTAAGTGGACTAAAACGAATATAGAAAGTCTTTTGAGAAAAGTACGAACACACCTCACAAAGGCACAAAAACACCATCCTCGAAGTGCAGTAGAAAGAACGACATTACCACGGTATTTAGGAGGACGAGGACTTATTGATATAAGCAAGCAATTAGATAAACAGATTAATAATTTAAGAAATTATTTTCAGGTACAGGCGGATACATCTACTCTTCATCGCGCGATTTGCGCAGTAGATGACACAACACCGATCAACCTGAGGGAACAAGAAATGCGTATAAACCATCTTACTAAGAACGAAAAAATGCGCATCTGGATGGGTAAACCTCTGCACGGGCGACATCCGAATGAAGTCAGTCAAGACTATGTCGACAATATAGCGTCGAACTATGGGCTGATATCAGGAAAGATGTTCCCTGAAACAGAAGGTTCATTACTCGCCATTCAGGATCAGGTTATACCAACCAAAAATTACCTGAAATATATTGTCAAAGACTCTCAGGTCCAAAACGACAAATGCCGATATGAATGTCAAGCCCATGAAACGATCCAACGTCTTACTGGAGGCTGACAGGTATTTACTGCAACTGAATATAAGGAACGGCATGACTACTGAACTCAATACGTTCCAGAAAGTATGCTTGAGAATGACAACTACAAGCTATACTGGGATCGCACTGTGCTCACAGACCAAACTGTAGCACATAATAGACCAGATCTCGTGCTAGTTAATAAAATAACAAGACAAACAACTCTAATCGATGTGGCGATACCTAACAACAATAATCTGCGTGTTAAGTACAACGAAAAGATGGCCAAGTACAGAGATCTGAAAATACAAATAAGAAGACAATGGAGAATGGAAAGTACCCAGACGATACCTATTATTCTTTTTGCCACTGAAGTCATTTCGAAGAACCTCCTTGAAAACATAAAAAAGCTGGGTCTAAATGAACATCTATATAAGGTCATGCAGAAAGCTGTGCTACTTTCGACTTCCAGATGCGTGCGAAAATTTTTAGGAGAGACACCGACGTACCAAGTCACCTAGGACTCGATAACATGGAAAGAGTCCCACCAGAGCTCAATCCTTTTGATACCGTAGGTATCTGGGATGAGTGAATTTTCCCCTTAGAGGGAGTGTGAGCCGTATGGCTAAATCTGGATAAAAATAATAACAGCAACCCTATTATGTAAAAACTATCAGTTATATACTCTTTATAAAATTTAAAATGAAATTTAAAATAGTATCAAAATTTAGACCTTAATAATTATAACAATTTATGAATTTACGTATGTAATTTTTTGTTTGTTGTTTGTTAAATTTTATTATTTGTCTGTCATAATAAATATAATATAATGTCCGAACAATTAAATACACTGCTCAAAATGATCGAATCTTACTAAGAGTCGTATTAGTTTTTTTAGAAACCAGCTGTACATCTATTTACATTAAATAGGTGTATATAAACCTAAATGTTTTAAATAATCTAGTATTTTTTCTTCGCTGTTTGTAGTCAAGGTGGTTTTAATGTCATCTAATATTCCATATTTCTTCGTAGTAGGTACTGACAATCAATCAGGATAAGGTTGTTGCTGGTTGGCGAAGATTGTTTTTTGATTAAGAATTTATAAATTGGTGCAATATGTCTAAGTCTTATCCAGTTTATATGTATTCTATTAAGTTTAAGAAGGACTTTGATTGAGTAAATATACTAAAATGATAGCTATTCTTCAGCTGGTAGGTATTGATGGTAAACAACACAGTATGGTAGTGATATACAATAAGCAAACAATAAACTTGAACCAAACTACAATGCTAGCTAATATTGAAATTAAAAGAAAACGCGAAATCTAAAAGGATACATCGGACCACAAGATCGAGTAGTAGGACCCTAATCAATCACAAGAAGCTTTGCCAAGGAGCATTCGAGAGAAGCGCGCCTTGATCGGCTATATAAGTAACCGCATCAACTATGAGAGTCAGTTTAGGATAAGAACAATATACACAGGGTGCGTGATGGCTCTATACACCCTGGAATGCACACCTCACTACACCCACACATTAGGATAAGAAAAAAGTTTAAGATCTGATGCTCAGGCATGTTATAGTTACGAAGCACCAAGGAAGACCCACAAAAAAAAATGTGTTTTCTGATCTAAATTCACTTAGATTATACTCTTTTGACTCCCTCACTATAACGTTTTAACGTAAAGTAATATAACAATCTTAAGATAGAAGGCCCGCCAGGCCTTCTATATACCGCAACTGCGGACTTGGCCCTTAAGGCAGATCAAGTGTACTGATCTATTCGCGAACTCCGAGCATTGAGACCATGTGCGAAATACATGGGCTTGGTGGCCGGACCCTTCTCGGATGCTCAGCCGGAGAGGAGAACAAAATTATATTTTGCCAAATCGGCAAACTATATTATGAAGTGGAATCATGGACGTTAAATCTAGATACCATGAGACGACTTAACGCCTTTGAAATGTGGACCTATAGAAGAATTATGAGGGTTTCCTGGGTAGATAGAGTTACAAACAATGAAATAGTGAGAAGAATAGGCAAAGAGAAAGAAATTGAACTTACAATTAAAGAAAGAAAGCTACAGTATCTCGGACATGTGATGCGGGGCGATAAGTATGGCATCCTGCGACTCATAATGCAAGGAAAAATAGATGGCAGAAGAAGCATCGGAAGAAGACGAATTTCATGGCTGAAGAACCTGAGAGAATGGTTTGGATGTAGCTCAAAACAACTATTTAGAGCTACTGCCTCAAAAATTAAGATAGCTATGATGATTGCCAACCTCCGTAGCGGAGATGGCACCTGAAGAAGAAGAAGAAGAAATCGGCGGCGATCTGGCCGGGCACACACTCTTTTCCGGACGTAGAGCCATTAGGACTCAGGCTGGCGGCTCGACGGTTGCAACACACGCTTTTTCTTTTTTTGTTAGGGACTCAAGTCACGAAGTCAAGTTAAAGTAACTTCTATAGAGTCAGTAATGTAAATAGGGAGAAAATGCTACATGTGGCTACCCCTACAGTTAGGTGGCCTAACCACAGTCAATGAAAACAGAGGGTGTCTCATTACCCGGGGCATCTTAAGTAACTTTCAGATCATAAGCCTCTTCACGTAAGTCACACGATGAGAAGGGGTGGAGGAAAAACCTGGGGGTCAGATAGGTACCACTTCAACTAGTGAGGTGTGAACGGTTTTGTCTTCGGACATGTGGATCCCACTCTTACAATGGTATACACATGGTCCTTAAGGGCAGGATTGATCACTGCGTGTGTGTGTGTGCCAGTTTACTTCAAGCACAAAGCAAACAGCGTTGCTACCTGACTTAAAAACAGCAACTGCAACCTTACCGAATTGCCGAAACGTCGTTAATATAATGGATATATTTAAACCACAAAAAGCACATATAGTATAATGCTACAATTAATCACAATATACATACAGTTTTGAAATCCAGAGAAGAAGAAAATTTTGACAAATATTATATTTCTAGATGTAAGTAAGTCATCAATACATACTAGCAGATTAAAGAAAATTTTAATTTTTGCAAAGCGGTTTTGTTGATGACTGAAGATAAAAACCAAACTATGTAATTGAGATATTTCAGATAATGGAAAGAAATGGAGTTTTATAGTTTTTTCTTTCAAATTCTAGACTGTGATTGGTTAAAAGAGAGCGAAAGAAAGAAAGAGAGAGAGCTGCAACGAAAATTTGTGATTAGAAGCTTATTTGAAACGATCATCTGTCGCGGAGCTGTCAAACGAATAACATCAAAGTCGAGCGAGTTAGATACCGACAGTTTTTTACCGTTTTCTTTTAATGTTTAGTTTATGTTGAAAAAGAAAATATTATTATTTTTGGAAGGGTTTAATTTAAAAGAAAAGTGGAAGGATTTTTGGTTCCTTGTATGGTGACTGAGAAGAGCGTAGCAGGTTTGATAACAACAGTATCTGTAAGTACCTGTAACCAATTTATATTTGAATTGAGAGAACTCAGTACCCAGAGGGTAGAGGAGTTTGTTTTGGTGTGAAAGATCTGTTAGGTTTTGGTAGCAGATATAAGACAGCCAGTTAGAAAACGTGTTCTACGAAAACGAGAAAACGAGAATCCAGGGCGTGAACAATCTCAGATAGACAAATTTTGAAACGGACTCCTTAATAAAATTTTATAAAGTTTGTTTATTTGTTTAAGATCAAAAGGTTAGATTAGGATATTTGTCAAAACTTGTCAATTTTATGTACTTATACTTTTTTGACAATTAGCGACTTCTTGCACTGAAATGATGGTTAAATTAAAATGTCAACTTGGGATTGTCAGCTTATAGTATACTTTTTCCAATGTCAGTTTGCCAAGCATCGGCTTTTGAGATTCTTTGATGCCAATGCCGACCATTGGCGTGGAAATTAAGAAAAGGGATCAGTTCATCAAACGCATATTTCAAGAAAAATCATATAATTTTTATTAATTTTTACATAATTATATTCAGGAAAATTTCTCAATTTTTGGGCAGAAATTGTTTAAACAATTTTTTAAACAAATTCAAAATATCACCTTCTGTGCTCCAAAAAATATTTTTTAGGTTTTACTCTAAATAAGATCTATGTCATTTTTCTCAAAAGTTAATAGTTTTGGAGATATACGCGATTGAAAATCCGAAAAATGCGATACCTAATATGCATCTTCGCATTATCTTAAAAAAATGTGCACTATCAACATGTATGACTGTGCAAAATTTCAAATCTGTATGTATTTTGATAGCTGATATATAGAGGTGTCTATATCTTAAATGCGACACACTGTATAATAATGAATACTAGTGTTCAAGATGCATCGCGATAGATGTAAAGAAATTAATTAGAAGGACTAAAAAGAATCGTCAGAGTCTTCTGAAGTCGAATCGTTCCCAGGTTGGATAACTATTGGTGCTATTGCCGGTAAAACAGGATATTCGTTTTCTATTTTTACAACATGAGCTTCGCAATTTTTCCACACATCGCTATTAATGCCAATAATTACTTCTCGAATATTCTCAATGGCCACTGCGCTTAATGTTGGAGACTGATTATATTTTCGCAATCGTTTTTTTACGGTACCCCAAACCATTTCAATTGGATTAAAAATGCAATAGTATGGGAGTAATCGCAAAAGAGTATGGCCGTGCCTGCTGCAAATGCTGTCAGTAACGTATTCGTTTTTAAAATTCCGACTTTTGATTATTCTAATTAATTTTTTCTTTACTGGAATCTTTTTAGGAACAGTAATGTTTTTAAGTTGCATAAATTTTAAAATTTCGTCCTTTTTCGTGTTATTATTAGGTATTTTATTTAATATGCGGGAATGATACGAAGCATTATCCATAACAATCACTGAATTCGGCGGAATATTGGGCAAGAGTTGTTCAACAAACCACTTTTCAAATAAACCGGCTGTCATATCTTCGTGATAATCGGCAGAAGAGTTTGTTATATTTTTGGCCGACAATAGCAATGCATTAGATACAAAACCATCTTTGCTTCCGGCATGAAGAATAATAACACGTTTTCCTCGTGAACACGGTGTATTTAACGCACACTTGTTTGTGTTGTCAACCCAGCCGTACTTGACATCATCATGCGTATCGAACCAGGTTTCGTCTAAATAGATTATCTTTCTGTTTGAATTACGATACTGTTTTATTTTACTCAAATACTCTCGTCGAAGTTCAACAATACGCCGAGATTCCATTATTACCATTCGATTATCTAATTTCTTATATTTAAATCCACAACTTATCAAAATCTCGCGCAGTGTTTCCAAAGATGTATAATTATATTCAGGGAAATCTCTCAATTTTTCACGAATCAGTTCTAAAGTAGGCACTCTATTTTCTTTGTAAAAATTGTAAACTGTTCGCTGAATAACGTCTTTTGCAGCAATGTCAATCCTACCCAATTTTTTATTTGGTCGCTTTCGTTTTAAGGAATGATCTGTAACAGTGCCCAATTTAATAATTGTAGGTATATATCGTCTTATACCCGATTTTTGTTAATACATGAATTCTCGAACAATTGCATTATCAGCCATCCCAATATTTTCTTTTTTCAAACACTCATACATATTTAAAACTATCCTTTGGGATAGTACGTGCAAATCTTTATTTTTTTAATTCGGGGCTGTCATTAACATAATTGTCATTATTTATTGATAACACAGAAGTTGATGCATCTTGATCATTCGTATCAAATGGTTTCCAAAATGCCATCCTAGAAAAATATAATATTACTTACCTTATAATAAGCCTCCGCCTCTGATTGCTGGTTGCAAAATGAAATATTTTAGGGTGTCACTTAGCGAGACGAAACAGGTGTTCATTACGATTTATGGCTTTGCGGTTCGCTGTTGCCATAATGCATGAGTTTAAAATTAGTGAATGTAACTTTAATACCATATTAATATATTTGCAATTTTTCATGTTTCCAGGTAAGGTCAAGATCAATGAAATTTGGAAAAAAAAATAATACAATTCTTGAAACCGTTTTTGAGAACTTGAATTCTTAAAAGTTGTCTGATTTCTTAAAAGTCGATCATTATATCTATAAGAGTATTACCGCTAAATTCACCAACATGGCAACGTCGATATAGACCCAACGTCCAAATTCTCTCCAGACTACAATGTTGCCGATATTCGAAAATTACTTGAGTATAAGTAATATATACAAAGTTCACGGTTGCTTTAATTCATTAGTGAAGAGTCCATGGGAATATTAGTACCTAGTTAATTAATTTATAGATATATTTTTTGAGAATATGTTCATATTATTTTTTAAGAGTGTCGTTAGAGAATAGGGAATATTTTTTAAATATAACCTTAGGAATTTTAGGAAATATGTCTGACAACCTTGATTTGAAAGGCGGTCTCTTTGATACCAGAATGAGGCATGTTTATGTTGGAAAATTATTAGTGGATGTACTATACACATAATTTTATTTAAATGTTGCCACTTAACTAATTATAGAAATAATATGTACTTAGCTACCTTTGAACTGACTCCTTTAATATAAATATATATATATATATATATATATATATATATATATATATATATATATATATATATATATCTGTGGTGTTTGGGAGAAACATGATAACTCCAAAATAGCGAAAATTTTGTTAAGTCCTGCACTGAATTTTGTATTTGTTCTATTTTCGTTTGATCTGACTATGGTATGTCTATCGCTTCTAGAAAATGAGCCACGGCTTGGTATAATATTGATAAGTCCCTATTATTCAAATTTTGTTTGGTATAGTCCTGTTAAAATATTATATCATGTACCCGAAAACAAAACTAAACAATAACGTTTTGGTTCATATCTGATAATTGGTACTTATCATGTCTAGATCAAATAATACGCACATTCTCTTGGTAAAACATTTTGGTCCATATATGATAATTGGTACTTATCATAGTTTTATCAAATAATATGCAAATTATTTCGGTAATTTTATGCTATGTCCCACTTAACATCTTTGATTCAAATAAATATTATATTTAAGTGGCATTTTCTGTGTAAGTTTTTTTATGTAAGTGGCAAATAATATGAATATATCAAACTTTTCTTTTCGTTGTTTTGTACTTATTATAATTATTCATGAGCACTTGGTCGTATTCACGAAGGTGTCGATTGCATTGTGTTAGTGTTAAGGTCTATCGATGACTAGTTAGTTACACTTAGTCAGTAAGTCAGTATTAAAGTCAGTTTGTCTAAATCTTTCGAAGGCGAATAACGCAGTAAATGCGATCTAGTAATTTGGTAAACATGGCTTATTATACAAGTTTTCGTATTACAAAAATAATTGAGATGTGTTTATTAGAAAATGAACAGTCGTCTTCTAATAATGTAAGTATTAAGTTTGATAGTGTAGAACTGACTGATGTTGAATCAGCTTCATATCCAGGCCCCTCTGGAAGTAAAGAAAGCAATTTGCACGTTTTAAAACCAGCACTATTTTCACCTGTAAATCTTAAAGAAAATACTCATCTGCTGAATGTATTAACTTCTGAAGTAACTTCTGGCGATAATTTGAGTTCTGGATCTAGCCATTTGTGAGAACCATCAGATTTTGAACGTGAATATGAAAAAGCTGATTCCAAAGACACCCAAAATGAGTTAGATGATCACTTTCCTTTGGCTCAAATAAGTATAAAAAAAGGAAGAAAGGGCCAGTACAGTAATCCATCGGTAACTCTATAATCTTAAATTATTATAACGTATTTTTAAAACTAAATGTAATTAAACATCTGTTAACGGGTTTTTACCCATATATTTAATCTTGGTGGCTACATTCATGTACTCCTAGACACTGATGATGGAACATGGTTTCCGAAAACGTTATGTCTTTTTAACTTAGTCCGTTTGGGCCTTAAATATATACCTATTACAAAGGATTTTTAATTAAATTTTTAATACATGGTATACAGCCAACTACAGGAACGTAGATTCCTTGTGAAAAAAAGAAAAGGTGAGGAATACATTATTGCTAAAGGTAAGAGCATTTCAGCTCAAGTTTCAATACCTTTGTCCACAAACTTTTAAGCAAAATGTCATGAAAAGACTGCCCCTGTTGATCTAAAGCAAATTTTTAGAGATTACAGAAACTTGTCAACTATGGATACACAGAAACGATATTTGGCTAGTTTAATAACAGTAAAACCTAAAGAAAGAACACGGCGTGGTAACTTAGTCAAAACTAGGTAATTTACAGTTCTTTATAAGTTGGAGAATATGGATGGTAATATCTGTAAATGTTGCTTTTTGAAAGTATTTGGCGAAACCATAGGTTTCTTAATGACGTTGTTAAAAAAGAAAGCATCTTCTACTTCTATCTAGATTTAAGAAGCCATCTAATGACACTTGCAAAACCTGTGATTTATTGTTTCTGAAGATAAAAAGCTGTGCCTCCGAAGAAGAAAAACAAAGATTAGAAAATGAAAGCCAACAATACCAGAATAATACTTCCTTTCATTATACAACAAAACAAGGCGACAAAGAAGAAAATATGCGGAGCGTAGACAAGCTTGTAGTAGTTGCATTTGATTTGCAGAAGTATTTGGCCACACCTAATTTGACATCTAGTGTGGCTTTCTATAAAAGAAAGTTATGGACTTTTAATTTGACGATCCGTAATATCACCACAAAATGAACATCGTGTTATATGTGGCATGAAATTGTAGCTCAACGAGGAGCTGATGAGATCGCATCTTGCTTATTTCAGTTTATTAGAGACTTGCCAGAACAGGTAGAAAAAGTAGTCCTTTATTCTGATACGTGCCCCAGTCAAAACCGAAATAATATATTACCGATTATGTTTTTAAAAGCACTCGAAGAAAAGGAAACTCTAAAAGAAATTCATCATAAGTTCCTAGTTCCTGATCATACTCATTTAGAATGTGATACAGACTATACTACCATGGAGAGATTTGTGAAAAAAAAAAACGCCATAATTTTAGTTCTACAGGACTGGGTATCAGTAATTAAAATGACGAGCCCTCGTTTTGATGTAAAATTTATGAAACAAACTGACTTTTTGAGATTTTCCAAACTTCTAACAACGCATTTTATAAAAAGAAATATTGATAAAGATAAAAATTCTTTTGTTTGGAACAGCGTATTTTGGCTACATTACAAATAGGATAGTTATATAGGCTTCAAATACACATTAGATCCCAACGAACCGTTTCGTTCAATGTCCATGCTAAGAAGAGGCAGGTCAACTTACATGTCTAATATTCAGATACTTCCAGCTTATAGTGATCCTCTACCCATAGATTATTTGAAATATAAAGATATTCTCGACCTACTACCCTTTATAGATCCAATCTATCATGGATTGTACCATTCGCTTAAACACACTAAGCCAGTACCACACAATATACAAGCGACAGTGATGAAAATTTCGACGCTTAAGTTTTAATTAGGTGCAAGTAAAGCCATATATTTCCACAGCACTGTTTTCCAATACAAAGAAATTGACCAATAATAGTTTAAGTTCTTGCCTCTTTGACCGTTATCTCCATTAAAATACATTTTAAATCTCTATATTTTTGATAGAAATATGATATGTGCCAATATATCAAAAACAGAAATGTTAAAACATATTTTGTTTGTTACATCTGTTTTAGCACTTAATAAAGTATTTAATGGAATATATTTGGTTTTTTATTTTGTTGCCTTCGATTTAAGAAACCTTCTGGAATGTTAAAATTGCTCTACTGAAAAACATACATTTTGGAGATAACATATGTCTCCCAAACACCACAGATATATATATATATATATATATATATATATATATAATATATATATATATATATATATATATGTATATATATATATATATATATATATATATATATATATATATGTATATATATATATATATATATATATATATATATATAATATATATATATATATAAGCGAGGTTCCTACAGCCTCTGCCGTTTCTCGCATTTCGACCGCCATCGTTTTCTGTCTATCCATTCGTCTTCTCTGATGGCTCTATCTCTCATTATGTGCCGTACATTTTCTTCCCAGGCAACTGAAGGCCTTCCCCTTCTTCTTCTTTGTTGTGCTTTCTTTGGCCATCTATCTTCATTCATTCGTTTCACGTGACCATACCACACTAGTTGTCTCGTTTCAATTCTATCTACACTGGAATATACAGTATTTGTCCTCCTTCTAATATCTTCATTCCTGCTGTGATCTTTTTTGGATATACCACACGCTCTCCTTAGAAAATCCATTTCTACTACTTCTATTCTTTTTCTATCCTTCTGCGTTATCTGACAAACCTCTGCCCCATAAGTCATAATAGGCCCTACCAAGGTTCGATAGATTGTCAATTTCGTTTCTTGTCTAATATCTTTAGACCAAAGTATAGACTTTAGAATGTTTACCATTTTTTTTCCCTGCTGTGTTCTGTTTTCGATGTCTCTTTTGGTATTGCCTTCTTTAGATATTATAGATCCGAGATATATATATTCATTGCATGTTTTTGTGTTTCTAATTTCTAACTCTGGATCTTCTTCACCATCTCCTATTTTAAGATACTCTGTCTTTGCCATATTCATATTGAGGCCCCATTTTTCATATTCTTTCTTTAGTTTTCTAAACATGTAGTCCATGTCTTCCTCGTCATTCGCTACGACTACCTGATCATCTGCGAAAAATAAAGCTGTTAGACATTCACCACCGCCTATGTCTATTCCCATTCCGGATACTTGTTTTCTCCACTGCTCTAGCGATGATTGAATATATATTTTAAACAGGGTCGGAGACAGACAACATCCTTGTTTAAGCCCCTTGGTTATTGGAAATAATTCAGATATAAAGTTTCCTTCTTTAACGACACTTCTTGTAGTTTTGTATATATTTGCGATAGCATCCACATACTCTCTACTGAGACCTACTTTCGTCAATGTATAAAATAGTTTTTTCAAAGGTACCGTATCATATGCCTTCTCTAAATCTACAAACAATAGGTGGGTAGATAGATTCCTTGCCTTCCGTTTTTCGATTACCTGCTGCAGAACGAATATATTATCAATGCACGATCTTCCTGCCCGAAATCCATTTTGTTCCTCTATGTCTTCATATTCTGATTCAATTCGTTTTTTTATTATTCGACCGTACAACCTCCCCACTGAGCTAGTAACAGTTATTCCTCTATAATTAGAGCAATTGCGTTTATCCCCTTTTTTGTATATTGAGCTGATGTATCCAACATTCCAATCATCAGGGATATTTTGTCCTTTTAAGCATTTATTAAATAGTTTAACCATCATCTCGTGTAATATTTTTGGTCCATATTTTACCAACTCAATTGGGATGTCTCCAAGTCCTGCTGCTTTACCGTTTTTCGATCTTTTGAGAGCATCGCTTAACTCTCCGGTTGTTATCTCAATTATTTGTGTATGTTCAGATATTTCTTCCATTTCGATATCTTGGAATTTACGTCTATCCTCTGTCAATAAGACCTCATAATGCTGTTTCCACTGTTTCAGATCTATTAATTTTAAGTTAGATTTTTCCTTTCCTTCCCTCCGGAGAGACTTTATCACCTTCCACGATTGCCCAACTCTTGTTCCACCCATATACCTATCCACCTCTGCACATCTTCGATCCCACATCTCATTTTTACTTTTCACTACTTCTCTTTTTACATCTCGATTTAATTTGGTATATACCTTGTGATCTTCCTCCTTTCTCGTTGACATCCATTTCTGATAAGCAGTTTTCTTCTTGTTTACTAACGTTTGCATATTCTCCGACCACCATTCTTGATTTTTTGTTTCATGTTTGTCTTTATACCCCAAAGCTTCACTTGCAGCCTCATGAATGTACTTTTTAAGTTGTTGGTATAATTCTTCCGCAAAAAGACTCCTTTAATTACAAACGAAATTTTTTAATGAAGCTATTATGACACAAAAAAATAAAAGGTATATTATATATTTTTTTAATAATTTTAAAATATTTTTATTTTCATTTGGACAAAAAAATAAAGAGTATCATTTTAACAATTATTTCGATGTAGAAACAATTTATGCTTATTATAACATCAAGAGATTTTTCAACAATAAAGAAGCTTGCTAAACATTTCAGTAAATTATATTTTTGACCAATTATCTCAAAAAATATGTAAATGATTTGTATTCTACATCTGTACTGAATAAACTGGTTCAAAGAACAATTTTCACTTCCACCGCTGGTGTTTCCTCTAGAGCACTAATTACTGCTTGTACCAATAATTGGTCTTGAGATCAATTAGAGGTATTTTAAACGTCACCACTATCTCTTTAATTATATTCTTATGGTTTCAGTTTTTCTGACAAATCTGTCAAAAACGTAATCAATAATTGCCGGGTTGTTTGAGTATTAACATTTAAAAATTTGTTTTGGTAAGGAGAACAAATACTTTTTTCAAAAAAAAACGTATCATTTTTAACAAAATAAGTTAAAGATACTGTTACTGAAATACTTGGGAAAACGTGGGGAAAGAAATTTGAGAATAAAGAGACCTAGTCTAGACCTAGAAACATAGAAATTTAGATAAATAGTGTCATGAAATATATTGGATATAGTATATTAGACATATTTTTTATTAGAGAATTTTTATATGATTTTAATTTTTTAGATGCAATAAGAATATATGTAGAATGCAATACAACGCTTCAAAGTAGGCTGTCAAAAATATGACTGTAAGTTCAATCGACCTGAAAAAGCTGTATGGTAATCACTAAATCAGGAAATACAAACATTGAACTGGTTATTTAAAATATTGTAATTAAAAAGTGATCACATAATAATACTTTAGATATTCAACGTCTATAGAGAGCGCAATATATGCAAAGTGTATATAGAAGACTATATTGCTAATTTTTGCACATTTAAAAAACATATTTAAGCTTAACATGATTTATTTTGGCTCTCTTTGCGACTCTCTCATTGCTACATGAATTTCATAATTATGTGTTTTCCAAAAGAAAAGAATATATTTTATTAGCCTATCAAGTTATAGCTGCTTATCTGCTTTTAAGAATCTAATTTTTTTGTCAGTTTCCGGAAAACATTTGTGTAAAGTAAACATTGTATCGTGTTTTTAGAGGTAGGGAAAGGGAGCCACATGTGGATAAAAGCACAAGTGGACAGTTGACTTTTTTGTCTAGATTTTTTTTCGCGTGGTTCTAACTCACTCCTAGGTGACACTAGTGATATAGTTCTACGCAAGAAGTTCTATTTCTAAGAAATAAATACAATGTCAGTTGCCATTTGTTTGTGTCACGAGGTTATGTTACTTTTGCCTTGTAAAAGTAAATAAACAGTTTTTCCGATATTGTTATATTATTTAGTGACATTCTGTGTTTCATTGAAAAATGCATCGTATTTTGAATATTGTCATATTTCATATCATGTAAGTTTCTACAGTTTTGTTTTAGTCATAACTTAAAAACAGATATCTGGTACTTTTGAAAAAAGATGCATACGGGGCAGATGTGGCTACCATACAGGGGAACAAGTGTACAGTATCCACTTGCACCCCATAGGTTCTTTTAAGACAAAACAACCTATAATATCTTTTTTTACCTTACAATTTAAAATAATGGTGAGAAACTACATTAGAAAAACTGATAGAAGTAATATTCCTGAAAATGTAGTAGGTCAGGCTATTTGCGATATAAATAATGGTAACGGATTAATTAGAAATGTAGCAGAGAGATGTGGATTGAAGAAGTCCATGTTATATAAAAGATTATAAAAAATAATAATCTGAATAAAAAATATAAATGATACATTAATATTCGAAATAAAGTTTTCTTCAAAATATATAACACAAGATTTTTTATATGAGCAAGAGGGCAGTCTAGTAAATTATATTCTTCAATCTTCGAAGTGACAGTATGGATTAAGCTACTTTCTACTTTTTTAACTTTTTTACTAAAGAAAATTTGGAAAGTCTTACCACCTTTCAACACTATATTAAATGGTTGTCATGCTCAAATAAGATCTGATGATATACGTGTAGATGAAATGGTAATACCTTTCACCGGTCATTGCGGAAATTGTCAATACTGCCCAGGAAAACCAAATGCTGTTGGTATTAAGATTTTTGTACTAAGTACCTAAATGCAGTAAGTAGTTCTTAGTATGTGATATGATAGTATATCAGAGTGATTTAACATTTTCAGAGCATTCAGCACAGAAATTAGCAATTCTTAGTTTATGTTAAAGTCTTATCCCAGGTCATCACATTTACTTCAATCGCTATTTTACGACGGATATAAAGCTTGCTGACGGATTACTAGAAAGAGATTTCCACGCAACAGGCACGATTGTAAAAAAGAGAGTCCCTCGGAATTGTACCTTTTCTCCAGAAAAACAGTTCATGAAAAATCCAAGGGGTACATCTGAAACGAAGGTTAGAGCTTATGAAGCATTGCCATTACTCGCTGGTTAGACAACAAACCTGTTATGATTATGTCAACATAACATGCTACTAACAACCCAGATCAATTCAGAAGATGGTCAAAACGTAAAAAGGAATACAAAATGGTTAATAAACCTGAGGTGATCAAGAACTACAATCAGTTCATGGGTGCAGTTGACCTTGTTGACAGAATATTGGCAATCTGTCCGGCACGAGCACGTACAAAAAAGTAGACAATTCGTTTCATCAGCCACATGCTAGATTTAGCAGTCTACAACTCTATGGGTGTCAATATAGATCAGTACAAAAGGAAAAACATGTACCAGCCAAAAATATTCCTCAACTGAGATTAAACAAATTAGAATTGGGAGAACAAATGATTTTGAACAATACTCAGTCTTCCGATTCTGAGATGTGTAGCGACTACAAAGACCTGGAGCAAAATATAAAATACAACCCATACCTGTCGAATTTAAACGTTTTCATAAGGCTGAACATTCAGTGGACTATGCTGATAAACAAAATACATGCAGAAAGGTTGATTGTAGAAATACTACAATTCCATTTTGTATAAAATGTAAGATATTTTTGTAGATTTTATGTAGTACACGAAAACGAATTTGTTTTTTACAGTTTCATACCAAATACTAAGTTCTAATACATTGTTCTTTGTATAAAAATAATAAATAATAAAAGATTGCTAAGATATGAGTATTTATTATACTGTTTCTTCCTTATTTTTAAGTTTATTTTGGTAACAGATAGACCCAATGTCCCAGATTTTCCATTGCATATTTTTTTGCTCTAAGTAGCAATTAAATCAAAGGGTAAAAACCCAAAATAGTTTGAAAATATTTAAAAAAAATACTCTCGGACTTGGGAGGTTAAATTTTTTTTCGGATATCCGTTAATAAAAAAAACTTCTACCACATACCTTATTTTACAAGTATAGTCTGTGGTAGAAAATATTAATGCAAATGAATACAATTACCGACGAAAAAGCTATTACTCTCTTGTAGTAAATAACTTTACTAGAAGTTCTATTTAATGAAGTCTATATCAATTAAAAGATGAGAACAAACTACAATGCGTTGAATACAAAATGTTTTATGACTGATAAACTCCTTGTACAAAATTTATATTTTTTGTATAAACTAAACAACAAGGTCGGCACGTTAAGTATAATTACAGATCCCTTCACTTTCCGCCCTTATTACGTATGATATTTTAATTAAATTTAAACTGGAGTGAAAGTCTTCACTGAATAATTAAAACTACCTGCTTTGCGGACGTTTATGTTAATTTGACAATTAAAATATGTTATGTTGGTCAACGTGGTTATAATGCTGCTGCCCTGCTTATTGTCTGATGTTCTTTTAATAACACTTCGGCCCGTCGCCGAGAAGAGAATAATGAGCCAATTATTATTTGGTAGTTTTATCAAACTGACATGTGTTAAGTGTGGTAAAAAGACAATTAGCGAGACGATGATGACTTGTGATTTTAAGGGCACACGATAGTTTCACAAGTAATAAATGGACAGCGCACGAGCATAATATATCAACAGACAATGATATTTTACAAGAAAATAACTCTTTTTGGCGCTGCTTTTGACATTTCTTAAATATCATAAAAAACAAATAATTAAAAAATACAAAAAGTTCCAAAAAAAAACATGGAAATTTTTGATTAAATAATCTGTACCAAAGACAAGCAAGTTCGTTATCACATATGTTATTTATATTAAGCCAAGGCCGATAAGTTTGTGAAGAGGTAGTGAAAGAGGAAGTGAAAGAGGTAAGTTTTTAAGAGTAAAAAAATGGTTTTCCGCCATATTTATCGCATTCTCCATTAACACTATCAATTATTAACTGTAGTTCTACCTCAGAACTTGCAAGCAGCACAGTATCATCATAATATCTCAGTTCTTTAATCTTAATTCCGTTGACCATGATATCGACATCAACCCTGGCAAGTGCATCTTTGAGAATATGGTCGAAGTATAAAGTAAAAAGTAATGATGACATATATCAAATTAATTAGAGGTTAGAATGTCAATTAGAGCTTAGGATATTATTCTTGTTATGAGCTTATAAAGATATACTTACTCCATGAAAAAGTGCATTATGATAGAACTTTAAAAAAAAAATGAGTATACTTGGCAAATATTGCTCAGTGTGCAAACAAGAAATATTCTGTCATTAAAAAATTGAAAGTGAAACAATGTCAATGAATGCTGATGATTTTGTATTTATTTTCTATTCCCAAGAAAACTGATCATTTTTTCATAGGGAAACCCATTTGGCTTCTATATGATATTCATCCCTGCTCCACTTTTTGTAGATTCTTTAACCTTCTGTTTAACGAAGTCCATTCCCAAGTTCCATCATTATTTATTTTAGTTCTGTGTTATCATCTTCTTACTTTATTAGGGGTCTTCACAGCTTTTAACAATTAATGAAAGGGTTGTCATACTGCTCATCAGCATTTCAAATTGTCCTGTCTTCCAGATATAAAGAATCCATTTTTATAAAGTGCCTTAATACTAGAATAATATTTTAAAGTATATAGAAGCGTGGATTAGTTCTTTTTTAACATTCATTCACAAACTATTACTTTTAAAATAGCTATCCCAGTATAGATAGAATCTATATGATTTCTAATAACAAAATGCAAAAAACTTATTCGTCATCATCATTAATCTATTGTATTTTCTATCTATAATCAAATTAAAAAATATGTAGATTGTGTTGTGGGCGTAAGTATTCCAGTTCATTCTAATTTAGTTATTCTTAAACCACAGTTCGAGATCATCACTACCGCAACAGTGGGTAGCAAATGTAACGCACTATCAAATCTAAAGCGTTAGAAGACGCTGTGTGAAGAATAGTTTTTTATTAGTTT
This sequence comes from Diabrotica balteata, assembly GCA_918026665.1. Lineage (NCBI taxonomy): Eukaryota > Metazoa > Arthropoda > Insecta > Coleoptera > Chrysomelidae > Diabrotica > Diabrotica balteata. The sequence continues at coordinate 36,106,561 of OU898276.1, forward strand.
GAATTGATATAAGACAGGTTATTTAGAAAGAGTGGGTGGAATAACGGTTAAGATGTATTTCTGCATATGTTTTGTAATATTTTCACATTCTGAATGCTACCATAAAGTTTTTGTCATATAGTAGTGTTATTTATTGATGGAATGAAATTCGTACGTATATATAGCTACGTAAAATAAACCAAATGGCAAACAAAAATAAAAATATAAATGTTGTATGTTACGTAAAAAGAAGAGCATATATTTAGCAAGAAATAAACATAGATATGGTGGTGGTCGAATGAAGTAAAAAAAGGTTGAACGAAATAAATTCGGAACATAGGAATATAATGTATTTCGGCTCAATTCTGCTGTAGGTGGTTAGCCAGCAAAAGATTGTCAAATAATTATATTATAAAAATCCCATACTTCAGCGGGCTGCTGGATTCTGAACTCATAAAAATTGAAAGCTACACATAAACCTACGATTTTATTATGCTGTCAAACCAGTTATAGTCCAGGAAATGAAGTATTTCACCTCGCAATTTTTTCATGCTGCTGAAATTTAACAGAAGATAGGTAAGATCAAAATCTATATCCAACCAAAGTGCGCCAAAGCCTAGGGGGTCCCCATCTCCGGGGTGAAAATTTTTTTTACGGTTTAACTACAGGTTTCGATTAAAAAAGTGATTCTAAACAAAAAATATGTTATACATTTTTTTTATAAAATGATATTTTTCAAGTTATTCGCGATTGAAAGTATCAACTTTTAGACGAAAAAATCCACGTTTTTAATCGATTTTTCGCGAATAACTCGAAAATGGTGCATTTTATCAAAAAAAATTGTAGAGAACAAATTTGTAGCTTTTAAAAAGACAAATACAACTCATTTTTTAAAATGTTTTTGCAATATAATAGGAACCGAAATACGGCCTATCAATGTTCAGCGGTTTTCTTCAAATGCCAAATTTGAAAGATTCAAAGTCAAATATCGGGAAAATGATGCATTTTTGGAAGAAAACTCACAAAACCTTTTTTAAAGAGCTTAAATAGACCTATCACAAAAAAAGACTCTAGCTCAAAAATTGAGTGAGTTATGATAAAAATAAGGTCAATACCTCATTTTTTACGAAAAAATCGATAAAAACAACCCCCTAACCACCTCCATCATTAAAATCGATCTTCACCCTTCTGCAATTCCCTTTGTACATGTATTGTTAATACGTCCAAGAAGTTTGACCCATTTAAAATGCTTAATTTTAGAAAAAGTACAGCTTAAAGCGAGAAACAATTTACAATTTCATATTTTTTACCCTTCTTTTTTTTAAATATGCCCGAAAATACTGAATATATGAAAAAAATAAAAATTACCACATTGTAGCTTTTTTAATGACTAAAATTATTCTTTTTTTAGATTTGTTGTACAATGAATATTTGGCGAGATATAGCCGTTTAAAGCATCGATTTACGATCAAGCACCATCTTTTTCGAGCCCTTTAAACTCACCCCATTTAAAAACCAAGGGTTCCACAAAGATTTAATTCACAGATCCTTGTAACTCTTGAAAACCTCTACAAATCGTTTTTGAAGAAACACTCTATCGTTAAAAATTAAAGGAAATACGTTAAAAAAAACAGTTAGTTTTTTTTTTCGGAAAATTCCATTAGTATAGTACAGTACATTTCGGAGCATAATAATCTAAAAAACCGGTATATTAGCTAGTAGGTCGTTATACATTCGAAATTTTAAGTGTTCTTATTTTGAAATCCCATACAACAGAATAAAACATCTGCTCATATGCCTATGGCTTGACAATGAAAATATCAGAGCAACAGATTGGGGATGGTATTCCAAAGATGGTTTGTCATTACCCGTACGCATGAACAAACAACCTGCACCCGATGAACTTTTGAAAATTATTTTTTGCCAATGCAAAAAAGGATGCGGCGTTTCATGTGGGTGCAGAAAAGTTGGTTTATACTGTAACTCTATTTGTTCTGGGTGCTCAGGTGAAGGGTGCAATAACAGTCCACCAATAATTGAAGAAGATGAGGATGACATAGATCACGATGAAGATGTAATTGATGACGAATAAAATTAATATTAATTGTTCTCAAAATACAAAATTTGTATTTTGAGAACGATTTCCGAATTGGAAATTGAAACGCCAATAAACGTATTTTTATCTTTAATTGTGGCTTATTCCCAGATAAAAATAGTAATTAATTTACAATGCCACAAGAAAATAGCTTCAGAACAATACATATTCAGGTTTTATATGTTATTTTATAATTTTTGACAATTAGGGGTAGTTTTCACCCCTAAAACCGTTCAGCGCACTTCGGTTCGATATAGATTTTGATCCTTAGGCTATCACTTACCTTCTGTTAAAATTTCAACTGGATACATGCAGGACGAAAAAATTGCGAGGTTTTAACTTTTTTCGAGCTTCATTTCCTGAACTATTATCGCTACCTTAGACAAACCCGTCTTACGCAAACAACTTTGTTGCGAGACAGATAGTTGAACGATATTTTATACAATGTCTATACCCAGGTATGGATTTATTTTTGTCCAAGTTTTATATTGGTCCACTATTTCAAATGCAGTTCAAACAGACATGTATTAAATTGTATGTTCCGTTTTAATTTGGTTCAATCTGTAGACCCGTTGTCAGAGACGAAAATACTACTAAACCTTTAAAAAACTTAAACAACAAACTGAATTTAGCTTTGGATGTAAAAAAAAGATCCAAAAAGGCAAATTGTTACGCCTACGCCGCTCTTTTTCATACCGTTCCTTCAGAAACAACGCTTGAAGTGACCGGCAATTTTAAACGTCAGTTGTCGGTTTTGAAAGCCCGCGAAATTAATTTTTTAAATAAAATTTGTATCAACTCGACCGTAAAAATTCGATATCTTTTGATCAGTATGTCCTATCGACAAAAATCAAAATGTATTTTAAAGGTGAAGAGTACAGCTTTCGTATGCAATGCAACGGGATTTTTCCAAATGTGTTCTTTCCAACTGGCTCTACAGTACAACGACCTTGTCTGTAGGTCAACAAAGCCTTTTTATAAAGAACCACGGGGTCGTAAAGACATGAAATCCCTTACTTACTTCAAACTCTTCAGTTCATCTTCGTCAATAATTGTAAAAACACGCTGTTTATCGGTTTTTGTCGCTGGTACGTATTCACAAGTTCTTGTCGTCAACATCCACCAAATACATCAAATATTAATATTACTACTTGGTTCATTAAAAATATTTAGTTCGGTGCTTCGTGAATAAATTTTAAAACATTTTCTCTAAACATGACTCTAAACTTTTGTGGCTGGTTGCTTTTCGAGCCTTGCTTCAAATATTCGTTCAATTTATGGTAATTGTTATTATTCTTATTTATCATTGAAGTCTTCTTTATCATTAAATATTTGGACCACAGGGAACTCGGAGAAAATGTTTCGGCGAGATCGGCAAAGATTACAAGTAGCACAGTTTCACTAATGTGTTCTACATGGTTTTATGTCATCCAGTGCTGTAATTTTTTATATTTCTTGTCGTATGCATCTCTTGACTTATGTGGTAGTAACTTTTGTGTTGCTTTTTCCACGTTTTTTTTTAATTTGGTTAGGGATCTCAAAAATATCTTGCATTTTCACGGTTTTAGTTTGACACGTTTGACAGCAATGCCGTAGCGTAGCAACATAACACGGATGATAGAATGTCTACTAGTGAATATATTGTCAAAATAAAATCGAATTTTCGGATTTTCTAGAACATATTTATTTGTAGATGCAATAACGAACTATGTAACGTATTTATTTTGCCTACCATATGGGGTATTACTACAACGGGTAGAAAATTGTGGACAAAATTTATGGGGGTGGAGATGGAGCAAGCAAAACAAATGATAATTTTACGAACGGCACTCAGGGTTTGTTTGGAGAGCTGGGGTCGTGGATAAGTAAATGGCAAGGAGGTTAGATTGGGCCGACTACAAAAAATGACACAAAGGGGTATTAACATGAATCTCTTGGGACAAACAAAACGATACACCTTTAGCAATTTAAAAAGCAAACCGCTTCGAGGTGCTAAATTTTTACGATTACAACAACTGTTATAACTATTGAAATAATTAATAAAAATAAAAAATATATATTTTTAAATGATACTTAAAAAAGGGGTTGGAGAGTTAGTCAAGAAAAATTAACAAAACGGTTGAAAAAAATTTAATATTTATTGTGTCTCACCAAAAACAGTTAAAAAATAAATGGCACAAATTACTATATAGATAGTTACAGAGTACAAAATTAACAAAAAAAACTTATATGTGTACTAGCCGTTTACAAACTCTAGGATTTGGAGATACTACAAAGAAAAAAAAAAGATAAAATCAAAAATTGTTACTGCATGGAGCTAAACCGTTTTTTAAAAACAAAACAAACTAGTAAAAAATAATAAAGCTAGCTGTCATATGTTAAAATTAAATTTTAAATCTGAGAACAAATAAACTGACAGCTAAAGTCAAACCCTAAAATTTACAATTTTAAATATTAAAACTTTTAAATTATATGAAAGCAATTTTTACTTAAAAAAATGTCTATCGTTTCTTTAAAATTTATCACAAAAAAGTTACCTGGATTTTACAAAAAAATTGCACTAAAATTTCTGGAGATACCTTTCCTGCCACGCAAAAACTGCATCTCCAAACTGTGGAAAAATATAGCTCGAAACGGCTGCTTAGGACATTGAGGATTGAAATAGGCGGTACTAGATACAAACTTGAGACTTAATTTTTTAGAAAACACTAATCTGGAACATCAAAATTGCTGCAGGCGACACAAATCTCTTAAATACTATTTCAACCTCCTTTGTAATTACACATACTACACAATTAACTTTACACTGTTACACATTTTCCATGAAAAGGGGCAAAAACAGAAAACTTTACAAATTCGACGTGAATTAATTACTATTTATAACTGGGAATAAGCCACAATTAAAGATAAAAATACGTTTATTGACGTTTCAATTTCCAATTCGGAAATCGTTCTGAAAATACAAACAGTAAATTAAACAAATTTTGTTTTTTGTTACATAGTGAAAAAATTCTTCTAATAATTTAATTTTATCTGACTCATTTATATTGACAATTCAGACATACATTATGCATTTTAAAGTAGACGACTTTAAAATGATATTGCCAATATTGTTGAGTTGCGCTCCTGGGACGACTTTACTTATAAGATAGTTCATTCGATTACATGAAATCAACTTTAACTTGAGAATATCCGTCAGAAAAAATCATAGCATGTAATTTGTCTTTAAAAAGACAAACACATGACATGATGACAGTAAGTGGTAATTCTCCTGTTAGTGATTCCATAGTAAATTATGAGGGAAAAACCAGGACAAAAAACCTCATAATACTATCCCGACATTGTAAGTATTTGTTCGTGAATTTAGTTTACCTTCAACAAACATCAAAATTCTGATTTTATATGTTACGTTATTTAAACAACATAAATGATGTATCCTCTATATGTTACTGACTTACTAATACTGGTATTTTCTTATTAATAACTTCCTCTTTCAATATTGGTAACCAGATCCTACTACATTCTGCCGAGGAATTTGCGACACAATTGGCCTCATTTAGCATAATTTATCTTTAATTGTGGCTTATTCCGAGTTATAAATAGTAATTAATTTACAATGCCACAAGAAAATAGCTTCAGAACAATATTCGACGTGAAATTTGGACAAACGCTAGAAGCAGCTGCCAACGCTGATAGTGCCTCAGCGAGAGTGAGCAATTATCTTGCTGGCAAAAACTTCTAAGCGATCTAAATAAATGTTTATTTCAAACGCATATATCGGGCGGTTTAAATCAAAGAAAAATATCGAAGAATCTGCATCCGTGACATAAACAACTTTAAAATTTTTTAACAACTTTTTAAACTTTTATAAATAATGGAATGATGACGTATGGGAACAGAATCAACGAACCGATATTAATATTCAATAATCGATTCGTTTATATAGTATTACGCCAAAGGAATTTAAGTGAAATTACATATTGAACTTACTCGTAAAGTTACCAATAAAATTAATTATCGCGTTACATTAATTTACACAATAATATCCTTTTTAGCCATTATTAATCTTTGTCGGTCGATAATTCAACGCATCTACAGTTAGGAATTACATTATTATAGTACTACCCAAAGTAATATGTATCTGCATTACTCCTCAGATATACCGGGTATGGGCAATTTTATCATTCCACACAAATTAATCGCTGCGTTGTTCCTTAAATGTAAAAATCTTTACAAGCATTACCTGTAAATTTCTTTATAGTTAGAAATATCGCAATAATGGAAACAAATAGAATTAATACATGTTGTATTATTAGTAGAGATATTATTTTAAAATAAGTGAAATTATAGCCCTGAGGATAGTGATGGAAAGCTTTCACAAAAATATTAGATGGGTGTTAGCAACAGCAATTGAATTAGAGTTTGTTTGATCTAATAAGCACACGAACGTGTAAGGAAGTATTCCATTAAAAAATAATGAAGAATATTGTAAATATATATAATTTAAATCAAAGCGTGAAAATTTTCCATGGCAAAAAATATTACACAAATAAAATATAAGCCAATATAAGCTAGCATGTTAATTAACTATTTACACCTAAAGGCCCCGGTACTTTTCTTATGTAAAAGTAATTTTACAGACGTTCAAAGTGTTGTTCAAAGTTTTTAATCGTTTTTAATAATACATATTTGTTAAATATACAGAGTTTTAGCAAATATGTGCAACTGACTTCAGAAAATGATTCTGCATGAAAAATAATGACAGTTTGCTATGTAAACGTATGCCCGCGAATGCTTTCTTTTTCGAGATACGGGGTGTTAAAATTTTTCTTACAAACTAATGATTTATTTATTGCCCTGAAACTGTAGCATTTCTGTTTTCCTTCCATATGTATTAAAATACGGAAAAACATTTTCAATCTTTTTGCGTCGCTGAGATTGATAATATAATCATTTTAAGTTTATTTATGTAACACAGATTGGTATTTGTTTAGTATTTCTTTTATGTTGATTCCGCTTAATATTGCGCGTTAAATAATTATTCACTTTGATTGGTGAGAAAGTTACGCGGGGAGGCGAACGATTTTTAAAAATGATGTCACTCTGCAATAGACCACGATAGGATTCAAAGTCATTGATTAGTCCGGATTTTTCTTTCAAGATAATTTTCATTTGTAATAATTAAATTAAATTAAATTAAATTCCTATAAGTGTCCCTAACGTCTGGAGCTTGTTGTAAATCGTTACAAATAGCGCCAATGTAAGATTTGTTGATAAATTTTGTTAATATTATTTGTAATAACTGTTGATGTGAAGTAAGAATAAATATGTAATATTTTTCACTAAACCAGGAAGGAGTTGTACAATTATCTCCATTAGAAAGATTTTCACCCTTTATTTCACCCAATATTTTTTAGAAAAGAAGATTTTTCTTTCCATCCAGCTAGAAGATATTTTTAAACGGCGTCCATTTCAAATAGTTTAGGAACCTTCTTGTGTGTATTGCCCAGGAAATCTATATGAGTAATTTTTAATTTCTTTCTCTGTAGTTACCCTTTCCAGTCCCTTCTATATTCAATTTTTTACGACCCAGCTCTCCAACGCAAACAAGGGTGGCCGTTTGCAAAAGTTTCGGTTTGTTTGCTTACCTTATCTCCAGCTTAGTAATTGCTGTCCCCACTTTCAACCCCCTATAAGTGATACCCAATATGGTAGACAAATTATATCGTTACAAAACTAGTTGAGATATGCAAATGAAATTTGGTTTTGGAAGTTTTAAGAGTTGGTTATTGCATATTTTTGTGAATACAATTAAAAATTATGATCTCAATTGTGTTAAGGAAAAATGATTCTACTTTAATTTGTGACAGAATATCTATTTTAATATGGGAGAAATAAACAAGTTAAAACATAAAATAGGTTTGTTTAATGTGGAAAAATATTGCCGACCGTGGGAAAAAGCGGCATTGTCTGATCTTTGCTGAACACATGAGACATGTGCGCAATTGAGCAGGTGTGGCATATGTGCTGAGGACACGTGACATTCGACATATAGACCGTCAATTATATATATATATATATATAATATATATATATATATATATATATATAATATATATATATATATATATATATAATGTGCAATCAGAAAATTATAACACATCTACACAGGTTTTATCCAGACAAAGGTAAGCATGATTCACTGAATGAACCATTAAATACTCGATGTAAAACTCCAATTTTTAGGAAATCTAGAAGATACATTGCATAGTTGT